>OX345636.1:11841808-12104308 GCA_947044365.1 Petrosia ficiformis | reverse complement strand
AGTAATTAGGTACCCCATTGGTACATGTACATGTACGTACATATACATAATTATTTATATCACTTTTTACACTTTCAGTATATCTTAGATACATTGTACATGTACATGTACATACATACTAGTGTTGTACCTATACTGGTATAGGTAATTGTATAGGTGCTTATACCAAGGTATATAGGTAAATATAGGTATAGGCAAGTAGTATAGGGCAGGTACAGATACTATACAGACCAAGTTTTGAAACATAGTACTACCGTTTTACTGTAGAAAAAGATTGATATAACAGTCAGAATTATATTTTTTGAGCTATTTCCATCTTTTCTAGTAGTTTGTGAATTTCATTTTCCAACAGAAATGGCTTTATAGAGTAGTGCTAAAAATTAGGGATGCGATACATATACTAGAAAAAGGAGTGGACACGTGTATATATAGGTATAGGTATAGGTATAGGCATAGGTATAGGCAGTTTTAGTTGCCAATAATATCTGTGTCTGAATTATAGGCAAAACCTAGTATAGGTACAACACTAGTACATGCCTATGCGTATATAATGTACACACTTAATCACACACCATTAGTGCTTAGTACAATGTAACATGCATGTACATACAAGTACCTACATGTATATAAACCAAACCTAAATACACACTTCATTAATTAATGTGTAAGGTGTAATCATTTGTAAGTGCTCTTTAGACATGCTCCAAACCAGCAAGTCATACATATGAATGTTTATATAGTAATATACATGTAACATGTGAACACACCTGTATCATAATTTTACTACGTGTACATGTAGTTATAATTCCAATTATCTGTTACAACTGATGATATGATAAATTATATCATGTATGTTACTAGTGTGTATATTATATATGTATATACATGTATAGTGTACCTACATGTACATGTAAGAATACTCACTGTGTGTATGTGACTGTGTGTGTGTGTGTGCGTGTCTGTGTGTGTCTGTCTGTGTCTGTGTGTCTGTGTCTGTGTGAGTGTGTGTTTGTGTGTGTGTGTCTGTCTCTCTCTCTCTGTGTGATGATAAAATCATACATATGTTATAAAGGAAGTTACAGTGAACTAAAGCATGAAGGAAATATGAACTGAAGCAATCAAAAGAGTTTGCAAACATCTTCTGTAGCAAATGTTACATTTGTAGGTGTGTGTTTTGACTGTGTGCAAATGGTCAAGCTCTTATTCCCATACATACTGGCATTTGCACTACATGTTATATGTTCATGCACAGAGTCATACAGAGACACACAGACTCACTGACAAACAGACACACACACACACACACACACACACACACACAGATAGATAGATGGATATCTGTAAGATAAATAGTCAGATAGATAGATAGACACATAGAAATATATATATATATATATATATATATATATATATAAAATATATATTTGTAATATATATTTATATATATATATGTTGATGTATATACATTGTATATAGATAGATGATATAGATAGATAGATAGATCGATGAATAGACAGATAGACAAATAGATAGATAGCTGTGGATGCATATATCTGTAACTTTGCTTGTATGTACATAGCATGTATCTTGTCTTGTGATTATCAATTGTTGTTTGGTATGGACTAGGATACCAGCAAAACATCATTATCGCTAAACAACAACCCAAAACAGAATGATAGATATTTAATCACTTCACCAAATAAGGAAGCAAAGTTAATTAAAAATAAAAGAGTCATTATGATAATTATAATATTTATAATATTTATATTTTTACTAAATTTCGTATTCAGGAGAATCAGTATAACTGCTTTTCCTGATATGTTTAGTCAGCTTCTTATTAAATAGTGATCATTTTATTATGTATTATGTAATTATTGCTAAATATATATGTATATAGAGTAGAATATTAATATAAATTTTACATAATTAATGTGTGTGTGTGTGTGTATGTGTGTGTGTGTGTCTGTGTGTGTCTGTGTGGGTGGGTGTCTGTGTGTCTGTGCGTGCCTGTCTGTGTCTGTGTGCCTGTGTGTGTGTATATGTGTTTGTTTGTCTATGTGTGCCTGTGTGTGTCTGTACATGTATGTGTGTCTGTGTGTGTGTGTATGCATGTCTGTGTGTGTGTGTGTGTGAGTCACATTAATCTAGTATAATTGGTATAATTAATTCCTGTTTAACTAACTAATAGTGTTAATTCATTCCTTTTTTGGTATATGGTATGAAATATTTGAGATTGCGATAAACTTTTATTGAGTTGTTGTTAAGCTATTTTAGGGATGTAGTTGTTGTTCCTTGTGCATGGTAAATATTTGCTAATCATGTGACAATGAGCAGATTATGTACATGTACAAATGTACATGTATATATGCCATATGTGTTGCTAATTTGATAATGAATATGCTAGTCTAGTCATGTTTTGTTAGTCACTCACACATAATTTAATTGATTTACTGATTTCAATTAAAGAAATGTATTTTAAAATAATTTATCTCCATCCAACTATTTATCCAACTATTATATCAAATCGAACCAAATATCTAGTTAACTATAATATGTCAATCCACCTATCCATCCCGACCATCAACTTCAGAGACATCCATCAATTCATCCATCCATCCATCCATCTGTCATCTACTCATCCATTGATCCATCCATTGATCCATCCATTGATCCATTGATCCATCTGTCATCCATTCATCCATTCATCCATCCATCCATCCATCCATCCATCCATCCATCCATCCATCCATCCATCCATCCATCCATCCATCCAATTTATCTGCACATCTAAAATGCAATCAACTTCCTGTTATCGCACTGTGCCAAACCAAACTGCAACAAGTGCATGTTGTATAATTCCTATTGGCAGTAAAATGGATCCCCTTTAGGAGATTTGTAGTATTATAATCATATGCTAAGTAGTATACTTATTTAATTTTTGGCAAATCTATATACACAAAACCTCTTGGTAGAAACAATTAGAATGTATATGGCTATAGGTAATTCCATAATTTTTATTAATATACATAATTGTATGTATTAGTGTTGTTTTAGTTTGACAATAATGGCTACTTTTAGTTATAGTTAAAGTATGCCTAGTTTATCAAACCTTTAGTTTAGTTATAGTTGAATTAACTAAAATAATTTTAGGCTTACTAAAAGGGTTTTAGTTTTAGTTAACTAACTAAAAGTGCCCATTATTGACCAATTTTCATTTTAGTTACAGTGTGTAGTTACAATAGACTTGTAATTTAGTTATAGTTTCATTAACTAAAAGTCCCAACGCCAAGGTTTTAGTTACAGTTATAGTTAAATAGACAACAATACTAACATTCTAGAGATGGGCAATTTTGATAATCAGCTTAAAAAATTATTGCATGCATGATTATGCATCCTTAGTCCTTTGCTGTTAATGTACATAATTATATGTATCAAATATTTTTCTCTTATCTAGTGTAAAGAATGTGGACGAGGCTTCAGTGTTAGATATAATCTGTTGATGCACATACAAACGATACACAGTGCTCCTCATAAGTATAAATGTCCAATAACTGGCTGTAAAGAAGCATTTCATACACAACCTAGACTAAATGGTCACTTGAGAAGAGTTCACAAAAAAGACTGGAAGCAATTGTATGATTATAGATATGTTGATAGATAGATGGATGAATGGATGGATGGATGTTGGATGTTTGGATGTTTGGATGGATCGATGGATGGATAGATGGATGGATAGATGGGTGGATGGATTGATGGATCAATGGATGGGTGGATGGGTAGATGGGTGGATTAATGGATAGATCAATGGATGGATGGATGGATAGATGGGTGGATCAATGGATGGATCAATGGATGGATGGATAGATATAGACAATGATGGATAAATAGATGTATGAGTGTACTCATTCCATTTCAAATTAATTAACAGACAAACCGAACAACAAGAGCAATCCCCTTCATCAAAAGAGACTAATGAAACAGACAGCGTAGCAGGCTCTCCTTGTAGCTCAGATTCCTCAACTAATGACATTAGCAAGACACAGGGCTCGTTGAGATGGTTTAAATGCATTGATTGTGGAAAAGCATTCTCATCACAAGCTAAACTCTCGGCACACATGAGAACACATGCAGGAAATCGTTCATTTAAATGTAGTATTGAGGTAATTCCAATTGTTACATTATAAGTATGTACATGTAGTTATACATCTACACTTGTGTATATACATGTAGAGGCATACATGTAGATAGGTGTACACATACATACACATAATTACATTGTACACCCACATATTACTATTTTTATATTATCTACGTATTACGCAAATTGGCTCTAAGTAATTAACAAACGCCCACCTAATTAAACAGTACAGAAAGGTCAATTGATGATGTATTGATAGATAGCCAAGAAAAGTATCCCCTTCTTCAGTATACCTAATACGAACACACACACACTCACACTCACACAAACACACACACATACACAAACACACACATACACATGCATGCAAACACACACACACACTCTCTCTTTCTCTCTCTCTCTCTCTCTCTCTCTCTCTCTCTCTCTCTCTCTTTCTCTCACTTACACACAAGAACACACACATACACATACATGTATACTCAAAAATACATAAACAATATAATTATATATGTAGCATTAAATATTATAGCTACATATACATGTATGTACATGTAACAATGCATCACTCCAGACATTCATATAGATATAACATGTAAAGATATAATCCGGTTATGTATGACATCATTCACTAGTAAAAGTTTTACAATACTGTATTTACTATAATTAAAATTACACAGTAATTCAATCTGCATAGGCAGAAAACTTATAGTTCATCTCTTAGTATACTTTCAGTATTCTTCAGGATATTATTACCAAAATTACATTTCAAAGCTGTTTCATTAATTAAAGTAATTAAAACAAAAGCCAAACATTTCCAAATGGACAGTCCCAAAATACCATAATCTCACACCGAATCAGTAATGAGCCATTCAGTCAAAGCATCACTTCCTAATCTAATAAATTCCTGAAACCATTAATTAATTAATATAATTATAATATAATGTGTTACAATTTAGCATGATATTGTATATAGACAGTCACATCTCAAGTCACTTAGTATACATGTGCAGTGCTCGAAATACTTTCTGAAAGTGTCCAGCTAGACAAAACAATATTTGACCAGCAAGTTGTGAATTTTGTCTGGAAAAAAAAGCAAGTCTCACAAACCCACACTGTACCATTTGAGGCTTATGCAATATCCACTATGCCATGACTGCTCTTGACTAATAATTAACCCCACTGTGAGGTTACTGTTCTTATGTTTTATAACTAATCAGACAATGTGTCCAGTCAAATGCAATTTTGTCTGGACAAAGAGGCAAGATGTCCAAAGAATGGGCAATTGCTGGATGTTATTTCAAGCACTGATCTCAAGTCACTTTTTGACTGGTCCATAACTTCTTTACATTTAATTCTATCATAATGTATAATGTATGATACTACAATGACCTACCATCCTGACTTTTAGTATTTGCACTTGTATCTGCAATACCTGACATTATTATGTTTAAATACTATCACTGTATTTCCATTGACTATAGTGTACTTAGT
This sequence comes from Petrosia ficiformis, assembly GCA_947044365.1. Classification (NCBI taxonomy): domain Eukaryota; kingdom Metazoa; phylum Porifera; class Demospongiae; order Haplosclerida; family Petrosiidae; genus Petrosia; species Petrosia ficiformis. The sequence goes on along the minus strand of OX345636.1, from coordinate 12,098,676 downwards.
GAGTGATTTAAACTTCACTTCGAATGTACTAAACAGTATTACACCTTAATACTATGCTATTACATACAAATGTAAAGGGAATTCACACATTACTATGATTACAGTACAAAGTGGTACTATACTTTGAAGTATAGTTGACTATCACCTTTAAAGTGTAGCTCCCATCATAGTATATAAAAGTCAGGTACTATATACCACAACTTAACTATATAGTATATACCACAACATAACTATTACAATGAATTATGTAATACATTACAATGACAATGTACCATTCATAATTAATTAAGTATTATAATGAAATATAATTATACATGTACCGTACTATAATTTAATTATATAACATAACATTTAATTATATTAAAGGTCATTCATGTTCACCTTGACCTCAGAAAAATGTTAACTTGGAAAGACACACAATCTTTTTACCTGTGCCATTTTCATATAATTATCCTTCCCTTTCTTTCAAATTTCAATCCATTGTTTTATTATTGAGTTACAGTATAATCATGTTGTGCTATAAAACTATACACTAATATAAAGTCATCACATCCTAGTTTTAAGGTCATCATGAATGTGAACCGAATTTAGTATTTGAATTACTTCATTTAATTCTATCTCTTTACAATGCTCTATTGTTTTGTTTCATTCTTTATAGGGTTGTAATAAATCTTTCCCATCATCTGAAAAACTCTTGAAACATCTGGACACCCACAAGAATGCTAAGAACTTTGCTTGTCCACATGAAGATTGTAGACGTGTGTTTGTTCGTCAGTCACACTTAAAAAACCACTTGAAGGCCCACACTGAAAATAAATTAACATGCCCTGTACCAGGTAAGATTTAATCATAATGTACATGTATATGCAAAAACACCATAGAATTAAGGCTGTGCTGTTCAGAACAGACATGGGATAATAATACATGTAATAGTAGTAGTAATAGTAATAGTAATTTTATGTAATAGTAATAGTAAAGATTACGTGTTTCAAGATAATAGTAATAGTAATAGGTAATTTAAAAACTGAGGTAATAGTAATAGTAATAGTAATAGTAATAGTAATAGATAATTAAGTAATAGATTGTGTGAGCCTTAGCAAGCCTTACGCTTAGCTGGAAAGTTTGCTTTGTATATATAATTTTTGTATGATATGTATCCGTAGATATCTTAATGTTCAAATTTTCCGAAATTTCAAAATTAAACATTTTCTAAAGCCACATGCGTGTTACTGCATGATAGCTATGAATGATCTGCAGAGACTAAAACCAACCCATGAACCATTGCATTTTGTCCTTCTTGCATTTGAGCTAAATGCTTGCTTTTGCTCAGTGTCAAATATTTGGTTATTCTAACCACGCCTTCTCAGGCTTGCCCCACAACGATTGCGTGCATGCAAGCATTCTCTAGTATTAGTATACAATCTCATTGTCAAGGTAGCATTAATATAGTAATTATAATTGACTTTAAGTAATAAGTAGGGCCAGTAGAAAGACTTTTTAGTATTGGAGGGAAAATAATAGTTATATATTACATTGCATTGTAAATGACCCCATGTCTGGACTTCTGAATTCCCAAATTAGTCTGTCCTTGATCATCCAAAACACATTGCTCTTTGTGGTATGTTCTGAAATTAGGACCTAATGTAAACATTCCAATAGGCCAGTTTGTATTGCCTACTGAGAATTCACTGTGCAAGTACTTGTAATGTTAAATATGTATTACAAAAGTAACAATCAACTATTTAAATTCCAGAAAATCATAACAGTATACTGCTTAGAAATAAAACATTCATGTTCGCATGCATTGTTTCTGAAGTAATTGAAATTTAGGTCTATACTAGTGTTGTTTTAGTTTGACAATAATGACTACTTTTAGTTATAGTTATAGTATGCCTGGTTTCTCAAACGTTTAGTTTTGTTATAATATTAGTTTTAGTTAACTAACTAAGTGCCATTGTTGGCCAATTTTCATTTTAGTTAGTTATAGTTATTACAGTAGACTTGTACATGTAATTTAGTTATAGTTTAGGTAACTAAAAGTCAAAATACCATACTAAAAGGGGTTTTAGTTTTAGTTATAGTTACCTAAAACACCTCTAGTCTATAAAAGGTTTGCCTACTCCATTTTTGCCTATTTGTGAACTAATTTTTGAAAAGGACACTTTCCTGTGAAATAAAAGCTTGTCATTCCACTATTTTGTACAGGAAGTCAATGAAATTCGGTACCTAAGAAGTTTAATAATAGCCCCTCATTGCTACCATTCAGGAATGTTCCTTATGCAATGAGTAGCTACCTGGCTATAAGTTCTGAGATCAGCATTTTCACCAATCGAAATTTGAACTGACATAGTTTTTAAAACGCTTCTGCCAAAAAAAAACATGTCGAAAGCATCAGCTTGTAGCAAATTTTACCTATAATTTGATGCTGATGTGGTATTTTACACATATATAGTGTTCTTGAATAGTGATCCTCATCTTTATTCATAATTATGTTATCTATTGAGCAAGTTGTTTGATAGCCAATGTGTGTAATGTGATCATGCAAGTATATACATGTACATACATGTAGTTTCGGTATCAGTTAAATATTAGTAGGCAAGCCCATACAAATGTAAATAGAATAGGTGAAGTTGGCCATTAATATCTCCTATTATCCATACCTTTCTACCTTTTCTCTCTCTACTTTTATTTCTTCTTTCCTTACCTTCCTCCTTCGTTTCCTTACCTTCCTCCTTCGTTTCCGTACCTTCCCCCTTCTTTCCGTAAAGATTGTGGCTGCAAATTCTCTAATGAAGCTGACTATAATGATCACCTACATGTTCACATGGGATACTCCATTCCCTGCCCACACCCACAATGTAACTTGTCCTTTCCTACACAGAAGAGGTTGGAATTACACTGCAGGGTCGCACATGACATTGATTGCATTACAGGTAAAGCAACGATTTTCAAAGATCATGTTTGTGAAAATTACAATAAATAATTTTGATGAAACACTCTAAAGCAATTTTGTACGGAAACCAATGAATGGTTTGTGCTTAATGGTAATAATTAGAGTATATTTGGTACTATACTAGGCAGGGATATGATTTCTATCAGTATTATAGTATAGTACATGCATATATGCTCTAATTATATTGTGTGCTTACATGAAGCATGAGCCGTCATGAAATAGTCATTTGTCTTGTTAAGTACAACATTTCTTTGACTCTTCTAACAAAATGTCCAAATAGCAAGCAATTAAAAAGCAAGCGATTCATCAAAATTATGTGATTTGAAGCAATTTTTTTCGTAAAAATACAATAATTATTATGTATAATTAATATCATCAAGTGATCTCTGTTTCTGTGTAGCATCTACATGATCTTGTTCCAAACACTCGTGGTTTGGAACAAGATTAGCTAAACTGAAACGGAAGACTATGATAGTTCATGGACGCCCCATATATCCGCTGTGTTATTGTATACAACTGACACACATTTTAGTGACTACATGTTGGTTTGCACATTAATTAGCACATGTACAAATATATAGTGTAATCCAGTCTCTTTTTCTCTGCCAACGTAAAAGCCTGGGTACAAGGCTAGAGATATTTCATTAACTCGAAGGCACTAAAACACAAACATAATAGCTGAAAATGGAAGTAGTAGATATTGTGAATGAAATATTTACTCATGAAAAATTTCCATCGTTGACTAGCAAAGCATCGAAACTTGCAATACAAAACTACTTTTTAAAATGGTTGCCTCCATTTGTTTACTAGTGCTGTTTTCGTTTGTATACTTGTATGTTTTTGTTTGTATGTTGCTAACTTACAACAGGACTTTGTGATGATACTACATAATCTAAGTGTTCTTTGATTTTCTTGTAGGTATTTCTATTCCACCTCTTCTATTACCAATGATCAATACCTTCCCCACCTCACCTTCAGAAAACTCTACAAAACTCAACCATCCACAAAACAATTCGAAAACAGAATTATTAGAAATGGAAACCAGACAGAGAATGCTCGGAAGAGTGATTGAAAATTCTGAGTTTATAGAGAGCCTGGAACTGCCAGACTTAAAGGTAGAAGATGTTGAAGCTGTTATATCTGAACACACAGACTGGTCTGGAGAACAAATTGAAGGATTTCTTCGTTCCTTAGATCTTGGTGAATTGGAATGTGGTGGTTCCTTGAGTGGATATGAATCCGACAGTGGCTACTCGACGTATGAGGTTAGTCCTCTAGCTAGCAGTGTAACTTCCACACACTATGGAAGTGCTTTATCTCCAGCAATCACACCAGTAACACCAACACCTGTCTTACCATGTTCATCGATATCCTCTCCGATACCATTTTGTCCATTTCAGGAAGATCTATTCTCGAACGCCATCTCAAAGTCATTCCTCTCGTCAGTCCCAGTCCCACAACCACTATCTGCTACCTCCACATTAGATGGTAATTTTTTTAATGCATCAGACCTCCCACTGTTACCAACTACACCTACAGACACATTGTCTGAGCATTCCTTTCCCCTGCCCACCCCCTATCAACATGTTGACATGACACAAACACCTCATTTTCACATTCCATCACAGTATCAACAATTTCCAATGACAATGATTACAGCTAAACATCCGACTCAACCAATAGTTGCACAGTTTCCTATTCCTACAAAAATCGGTGTACAAAGTGTTTTACCAGCAACAAGCAACATATCGACTATCGAAGACAGTAAACATAAAGTTGTTGTAATACCTAATGTGTTTGGAGTTCCTCCTCAGTTGCCTCCACACCCTTCATGTTCTTCTGTACGGTATATGCCAAGTTCCTCTTCTGCTACATGTTTGAAATCGGAAATGTCAAAACCTCACCTATCTGGAATTACAGGTCAATTCTCGTGTGCAGTATCTGAGAATTCACAGAAAATGAAACAGAAATTTGAAGAATGCAACAAAGAGCCGAAACCAGACAAAACTGTACAATCAAATTCTACTAGTATATCAAATATAGATCAGAAACATGTTTTGTTGCCAGAGATAAAAGAAAGAATCAATTCGATCATGAAACCAAAACCTGAATCAGAAAAAAGTCCTCAATGTAGATTTTCAGAGGGTTCTGAAAAAGTTTCCACGAATGGTACTGAAAAGACTCCGGAATGGATTTCTACTTTAGCTGGCAGTAAAAGTGATTTGCTTAGTTTAAGTCCAGAGGGTGCACGTATGGTGTTTGCTCAGATTCTTTCGTCGCCATCATCTTCTCCCTCTGCACCCTCAATGACTTCTGCAAGATCTGAATTTAGGATTCAAAATTCAAGAAGTTCTGGGAAGGGCAAGTTTCGTCAACGCTCCAATACTGTCCCAATGAAGGCGAGTCAACGTAAAGGCAAATCTACCTGGCCTAAATCAATGAATAGTGGCAACTTGATGGCTTTCCGAAACTTTATTTTGAGCAAATTAAAAAAAGGAAAAGAAGTGACAGAATGCAACCCTAACTCTAGTGATGAATCAGTAAGGAGTTTTGATTGGTCTTCAACTGATCAAATTATGGGTCCATTGTGCTCACGAAATGCTCGTTTCTCTTCTGATTCCTCTTGTCCGTCTTCTTTCCTATCACTGTCAGAATCGACAAAGTATGAAGAGCTTCTTAGTGAAATCAATTTCAATCCAGATACCCTTCTAGCATCAGATGGCACGATTGATTGTACCTCTCTCTCTCCTTTCAGTCGACAAAGTGGATCGATAAGCCCCAGTCCTGTACCACTTAGCCCCGGTTTAGAAACCAGCCTCCAGTTTGCTTCACTAAGTAGCCTTACTTCCGATTCACCTTCCAGTTTAGCTGATACAAATATGGGGTTTGATGGATATGTTCAGTTTTTGTCTGTTGACCCTCTTTCTCAAAGCCTTTCTGATCCTAATCCAAGCAGTACTAACTTAAATGATGATCTTGATCATATTTTCAAGACTGACGCAGACCCTCTACTGGGGGCCTTTCGTAACGATATTTTAATGTAAGTAGAACCTCTCATAACAAATGTCAACAATTATAAAAATTTCGAAAAGAGACCTTTTTTATAAAGCATATAATGAACAGTTGTACATGATTTATCAATACTTGGTGGACCACAATGGTAATCTTATGAATTGACGATAATCACAATCATTGATGACAATGGACAGATTAGACAAAAGATAATACAAAAAAATCTGTTTCTTTTCAATTATTCAATATCATGTTTTGATAAAGTAGTTTTTTTTCCTTTTTGTTTATGTTTTACGATCGAGTGAAGAAACTGTTAGTTCCTTTTTTTTATATTAATTTTAGAAGTCAATTATTTTAGTTTAGGATTTTTGATCCATTTCAATCTTTCCATTCAAATCATTCAGACCATATAACTATAATGTCAAGTTGTACTGCTTAAATGTTTTGACAATTTGTATCAGTTATTTTCAATTACAGTACTGTCTTCATGAAAAGAATTGTAATTATTCCAATTTGTTACTACTTCAAATAATTGTTTGTGTGGATTTGTGTATTTATAAAAAGGTGGACATTTTATGTATAAAACAGTTAGGCATACATGAACATGGAATAATTAGAGCATATATAATTATAATTATTATGGTACTATACCATGGCCAGGTAGTGTATATAGATTATTTCATGTTAGCTTACTTGCATGAACCCATGATAGCATGATCCTTCACAGCAGTATACTATTTTGGAAGATAAAGTAATATCTCTACAGCACTGGAAACATGAATGTATACAGTAGTTTGGGGATGAGACTGTGAGGTCATTGGCTACAGTGAAACCCCTTTATTGAGGACAGCTCTGTATTAAGGACACTTACAAATGTCCCAAACTGTGCTTTATAATATAAATTCACCCCTGTATTCAGGACACATATATTTGTCCCAAGGGTGTCTGGAATATAGGGGCTCAACTGTATATACATGCTTTATGAAAGTCATGTGACTATACAAATGAATGCAATTACAATGTAATGTATTATTATGGATGTATCAATGCATACAGTCACTTATCATGTACATATATTCATACTACACAAGATGTATTGTACTTATTACAGTGAAAATGTTAAGCAGCATTTAGTTGTTGTTATTTTCATGCAACTGATGATGATGGAGCACAGGATCGTCATGATATATTTGATTCAGTAGAGAGTTTCGTTTCTCCATAGTGAGATGTAGAGAGCTTATGTGGTTTTGTAATTCAAAATCATTTCTGTTGTCATCATCGTCACCTCTGGTATCTTCTAATATACAAACTTCATCTTCGGATTCATATTTGTTTTGCAAACGAAATGATCGAAATTTTGGAAGCTTACACTTTTTCCTCCAAAAGACTTTACAATGACTTAATATAGTAATGATGAACACAAATAGTGATATACTAACACTTATTTTGGTGATAATTTGTGAATTAATGTCATCGAATGTATAAGAACGAAGAACTGCAAAAAAACCAAGGTTTGTATAATGGATGATGTCCAGAATGGCTAGTCTTGTATCTCTGTAGATATGTAAAGCAGGTAAATGTAGAAATAACAAAGTAATAATTATAAAATAATTATTCAATTTGGGAATAGAGCCAGATGTGAATGAAAATACTGCAGTCAAAATTATACGTATTATCAATAGAAGTCCAGTCCAAAATTTAAATTTGTCTTTATATGGCCCAGTATAGGCATCAATGAAAGGCTTGAGTTTTACTACAGGATCTCTGGAGCTTTTAAAACATTTCCCACTGCAACGTTGTAACCACTGAGCAGAGAACACCAGTATTGTATATATCAGTCCCACTACTAGGAATAGTAGTGAGACAATAAATAATAAAATGTGTTTACCACTCAGATATTTAATATTACCATCAATACTCCAAACTCTCCATTGTAAGTCTCCACACTTGAGAGTAGTAAACATGAGTACATTTGTTATATTGCGTAATAGTTTCGTGTATGACATTAAAACGAGAGTGGCTAGAACTGGTACTATGTTTCGACCACACAATCGTGTTAATCTCACAGAGTAATGACAACCTATGATGAGGCCTATCATAAGTAACCATACATAAAGAGGAAATACAAATTGTAACCATGCTTTTGTATATCCATCTAGCCCATTGTATAAACATGTTTCAATGCCAAGATCTAAATTAAGCCATGATATGAACTGATTTAGTACAGGTATACTACCATTTGGAAAGAAGACAGTTTCATTAAGTTTAACTATATTAGCATATAAGAGTAATCCATTAATACTGCCAATGGAGACTGTGAGGTTAAGAGTAATAAGAACAACTATCAATAGCACTCCAGCTATTAAGAAACCAATATTTACAGCAATGTAATTATTTGTACAAAGTTGACACTTGTTTGATCCTAACAGAAGACTCAGCCCTGGTTGACACTCACCACAGATGATTCCTGATCTGTTATTATTACACTGAAGTTCTGATATATTCATGAGGTTAAAAGATATTTTAGAAGTGTCACAGTAATCAAATGGACATCCAGTGTGTGCTACGATACAGTTGTGTTGTTCAAAATACTCAATCCAATTATTACCAGACCTCCTGATTGGGTATGGCATCCAAGAAACATTACAATTGACACCAGACACGCTCTCAGTGATCACAGGATCACAATCACAAATACTCGAAACGTTATCTAATTTAAGACCTAAGGGACATTGTAGAACTGTAAGATTGATTATTAGAGATCCATCAATCAAATCATTTTTTTGTGAAATACTGAACTCAACTGAAGGAGATATTATATCATCAATAACCACTCTCTTCACTATAAAGTTAAATGTCTTACAGTCTCTTCCTGTAACCTGATTTCTCTCACTAAATGTCAAATTTATTCCTTTACTGCTAGTAGTAACAACTGTTCCGGGACTCACACCGGCACACAATCCAACAGTTACTAATGAAATACTGATCACCTGACCAGGATAAACTGTTTCTTGGGAAGAGCGTGTATTACAGTCAATGGTACCATTGAAACATTGACATACACCTATTGGATCAGAAGAAACTAACGAGAGAGAGGACTGCGTATTGGACATTGCAGTCTTGTAAAGTGGTATTTCACAATTGATGACTTCATGAAAGTAAATTGGAGTTGGAAAAACGGATTGTAATGATGTGTTATAAAAGCAATTGAAGGTGTTTCCCCCATAGATATTATCACCTGCACATGTTGCAGAATTGTCTATGAAACTAGCATAGAATGTGAATGTACAAAAATAGAAAATAAAACGGTTAGAGTGTCCCACTTTTAAGTCTATATCAGACAAAGCCTGTAAACTGTATTCTAGTGAGTATAATGCACCACCATACATACTTGCAGTGTTGTTAATAAATGACACCTTACTGTTTGAATCACCATACACGAAACCTCTATGAATTATAATTCCCCCTCCATTAAACGGACTTGAGTTATTAGCAATGATTGTATGCTGATTGAAAATCAGCACACACCTTGCCGACATGATTCCACTCATTTCATTATCATGAATTACAGAATTCTGAGTAATGACTGCACTGTTATCGTCGCAATATAAGTTGACAGAAGCCATAAACTGATCTCTGTTTTGAAGTGAAGAGCAGTGTGAATTGCTAACTGTTATCGAGTCAAGATTAGCATTAATATCTCCTACTACTATTATGACAACTGAAAAATCTATGTTGTGAACGAACAAAGTGTGAATTATATTTACATCCAGTCCACGATCAATTAGTAGGCCACCTTTAAAATTACCAAAAAAAGTACAATTATAAATTCTAGTGTGTAAGCTGTGAAATGAAGCTCCACCTGCAGTCATTCCAAAGCTATGTAATGTTGCAATGTTATCTAAAAACAAAGATTTTTTTAAATTCAGTTCACCACCACCACCAGATATTTGCAGTCCACCAGTCAAAGTCCCAGTGTTGTTGTAAAACTGACAATCTTCAATGTTCATAATAAGTTTATGAGATGAATCAGATGTATGCCGAATGAAAAGCCCTCCAGTAAATGTCAAAAGCTGTATGGATTCACCAAAGGAAAAGTTTGATGAAGTTATATTATAGATGTCAACTTCACTTATTTGTTGATTATTGGAGTTACTAATGATCTGTGCATTACCAACAAATGTAGTTGCCTCAGTTATATTACGAATGTTGTTATGAGCAAATGAAGTATTGTGTATTGTAATGTTGTTAATGTTCTCTGCTAAAAATCCTGCTGAACTACAATTTTGAACTGACATCTCTACAAAATACAAGGTTGCTATTTTTATAAATTTGAAAGCATTTCGGCATTCGGTAACTGCAATATTCTTAAACACAACAAGTTTACTGTCTGAAATCTCAAAACCCACTATATCTCTACTGCACCTTATAACAGTAGTAGATTGCATTACACTATTGTGAAAACCAGTTATCCGCTGACCGCTACCAAGTAATGTGAGACTATCCACTCCACTAATATTAACAGACATATTCAGTAAATGTTCTCCTTCCATGAAAACGAAAGCCGTGTCAGAAATGAAGTAGAAATTAGCATGTTTCATGTAGTAACTGAGAGTGTGACACTCCTGGTCAGTAGGACAATTGGTATCATTTTGTGTTGGTATAACATTGTAAATTATACCGTCACACATAATGAATATTATCAAAACACACAATAGAACTAGCATATACCACTATAATAAAGAAAAACGGACGAGGATATGAATATAATAATGTATATGAACAGCATGATTCTGTACATGAATTAACGACACCTGACTGTCACCATTGGCAAACATTAATTAAGGCTAACCAAAAATATATTGTTATGACAATTACTGTGGGTAGGTCTTATATTATACGTTCATTGTAGTATCTATATTTGAGCTACATTATTAAAAGTTGCAATACAGTTTCATAACATTCAGTTTCAAAGATCTAATGGCCTCCTCACATTGACAAAACATCAAATTATAAACCTATAGCTTTGAATAACACTTATTATTATTTAATATCTAACTTACATTATTTCTTACCTCCATAGTTTCAATGACAGATATCAGTAAAATAAAACTACTTTCACTATACACATAACTTTGTACCTATTATTTGTATTATTATGTCATATTTGAATGAAGGGGATTTAATTTCACATTCCTTGTTGGTCTTATTAGATTGCCACCTGCATAGAAAATTTGTCACTTGCAATTATATTACAATGTTGAAGGTGAAACAATTAGTGTACACTCATGTGAATACAAGATTTGCATATAGTAGCTGTGAATTAGCAGACACCCATTCAATGACTATCATCACTGCAAGGTAACATGGCTTTTACTAACCAATTTCTTCAATTTTAGGCTCGCAGAAACATTGATCCTAAGGATGGTCACTCTTATGGTTATTATACATGTTTCGCTGTATAGTAGTGTATTCGGGATACAATATTGTGAACCACAGTATTAGTTTCTCGAGAGTTTGTAACCTCTGAGGAGATAGATGGCATCCGTGATTATACATTTCAATTGCAAGTTATTCTCTGTTATACAGACAAAACCTACTAGATCATGCTGTGCTAAAAGTTTACGCGATTTAATCATGACGGGTGTGGTGGTAATTTTTTTGGAGATTCCCGTGGACGTGGAGAAGCGTTTGTTGCCTAGCAACATAAGTCTAGTCTGGCGACCCGTTTTTTAAAATACCCAATTGAACCCATTTTAACTTAATGTCCACCGTGCGCTAGTTCATTTTCTTCTGCCTGAAGGCTTACTTAACACTGTTGGTGGTCCACTTCGTTTTCCCACTGTACTTCTCCAAGCTATATAATTATAATCTTGTAAGGTAGAGCGGGATATATTAGAGAAGTACAGTACTAGTACTAGTCAATCAATCAAGATTGTCAAAATTAGCTATAAATTCTCTGAACACAATATGGGACACACTAATATGTGATTATACATAAATTATTACCAGCTATAAATAATTATAATTATTAATTTTAGTTAACTTATATACATTTATCTGAATAATCCTTTCGGTGGCCATAACTCAACTTCAATATAAGTTTTTGTTTTCCTTAACAGTACAAGTTTATTCATACTGGATACACTCAAACCAGCAGATTTTTTATGGGTATAGTTTCACTTCGCCTACTCTCATTTTGCTTAATAAGCCATAGAGGCATATATGCGTGATTATTATAATTATCACAAAAATTAACAAGTATTATTGTTATTGTTGAGAGTTGTTTTATGATTATAGTTATTGCAGTATATGTACACCTGTAATTTAGTTACAGTTTCATTAACTAAAGCTTACTAAAAAGGGTTTTTGTCATAGTTATTGTCGATTATCTAGCTATCTACTTACACAGCAAGGTTTAATAATTATATATATTAAAATATAAATATTACATAAAAATAATTATGCAATCAGTTAGAACACATAATTTTTTTAATTTCTTTCAAACATTGTCTACCATAACGTTCCATATTTGTGTTACGAGTGCTCGATTTACTACGATATGCCCTCTGTCTGCGATAATGATGAATGGTAGCAATCTTGTCACTAACAGAATGTTGTTTGAATACATTATCACTCCAATTCAATATATAATGAACCGAACATGAATGCACTACAGATGGACGAACTATTAATTTTGGTGGGGTATCTATTATTGTTTTCGTTTCCTCAGTTCTGTTTAGGTATATCGGTAATTTCATTTTATCACACATAGTAAAATTATCTATTTTTATAGCAACTCCATTCTCATGCCAATAATAGTTACTGAATGATAGAGAAGCATACTGATTAATGTCTGTAGTCTCCTTGATTTCCTGTATCATTCCAGACCAGGTCATGTGTTTACGAGGTACAAGAATCTCATCAATATCATACATTGCTAAATACTCTACTCTGTGTAATGAACGATATATGCAATCATTTATCACAGCTGTCTGTCCATAATTGTAGGTATCAATTCCAATAGACCAGTCAATTAACTCTAGTATACCACTCTTTACAAATGAATTCAAAGGATTTGTTATATCCTCTGATACGAATTTCTTCTCAAGATACACAAACACAATTTCAGCACCAAGTGAAATATGTATTGCAATCCAGTCAATTAAAACTTGTGGATCTGTTATATTGAAAACTGGTTGATGTAAACACACACCAAACCGTAACATTTTCTTATATTGATGAGGGAGCACTGGAATATTTTCTGATAGACCTCTTAAACAGTTGGTATCAGTAGTCAGTGATACATAAACTGGAGAAACAGAGTGTATTGGTCCTGTTGTTCTCAGTAAATAATTTACATATTCATGTGATTGGCCATTATGTTTGTGAGGATCATAATCTCCACTTTTCTTCCATACTCTTACTGGTACACATAAATAGATGCTAAAGTTATACACAATCTTTAGTTGTAGTTGAGGATAAAGTCTATTGTGATCATCTTTCATAGAGTTCAAAACTATAGATGGTCTGTCATCTCTGTCATCATAGAAAGCATAATTCCTTACCTAAAATAAGTATGACATAATGTTAATATAATACAAGATCTATATCATGCATAACAAGTAATTGTTAAACCACAAATGGTTCACAATATATCCATATTCGTTTCCATTCAAATAGAGCATCAGGATGAAGCTTAAGGCCTAGTGCTGCATTATACTAGAAATAAGTACAGCTGAACCATGTGTTATCAATAGTTTTTGCATATTAGTATACTTAGTAGCTGTCTGTTGTTGTAATGTTTCTTGTGAAACACATGTTAAAATATTGGCCCATTAGTGAGATTTTCTTCAATTATATTACTAACAAGTGTATATAGAGAAAAAAACATCCCTATATTTGCTTTGTGATGACTATGTATTAAGCATTGCTGATGGCATTAGTGTCTCTACCTTTCTGTGTACTCGAAAGCTGGGGCCTGAAGAAGTAAGTGTAAGCCTAATTGCAGTCTAAATACACAGATGTCTGATGAACTGACTGAGGTACTCCTTCAAGGTTCTAAATGATGACCTGAAACTCAACAACTTATCATACTTACTTGTTAAAGATTCTTGCATAATATCTATACTGTTTCTCTGCTACGTAAGCAGTTTTACATCCTTTCCTGGCTGGTTTGTAGCTCAAACGCGCGTTCTTTTACGCGCCACGCCCTTTAATTGACCGAGCGTCGAGCCCCCGGGAATGACGCAACTTCCTTAACTACGTATACAACGCATAGTCGCGCAAGTGACACAAGAATATATATATATATACATTAAACCCCGTGGAAAGCAATTAGTCGCCAGTGTTGGAAATGGGAAGAAATTTTGAAAAACAAGCTCAGTCCTGTAAGGGTTAACCCTTACCGGACTGGGGCTTGTTTTTCAAATTTACAAAAAAATATTTCATGTAGTGATGGTAACCTATTCTAAAGAGCTGGAGAAGTGTCCTTCACTGAAGCTTGCCCTATATGACATTACAGAACATTTACAGAAGATGAAAATAGATGGGGTAGTGACTGTATAGCTATGGTAACAGGAATCAACTCAGCAACATCCAAATATTTATGTATAATGGTGCAATTGTAACAGATGAAATATACGACTTTGAAAGGGAGTGGTCCCTGACAGATCATGAAATGGGTACCGGTGTGAGGACACTTATTGAGAACTCTCTGATAACAAGCTTACTTCTAATCTTCCTCTCTCTCAAAGATCTCTATGAAAAGGTTATTTACCAGTTTTAGTACAACAGATGTACATTGATTCAAATTGACATTTTTAGCAAAGCTGCTGTAGCACTATGGATAAATATTTGCCCATTTTAGCTCACTTAGTTGGATTGTATAATTGTTGTGTTGCAGCATGATTTTTTTTTACTTCAAATCTTTTAGGACTCTTCATGAGAGAGCCACCAAGCAAAAGAAGAAAGGTTAATAACCAACGAGTTCACTTTTCCCCATCACCTGAAGATGAATACAATGGATTGTCATATGATGAAGCTCTTAGCAGTTTACGGAAAGAATGGGCTAAACAGAAACCAAAGAAAAACTTTGTGAAAAAACCTCTTACCACTTCTTTGAAAGAGCGACAGTTGCACATTCAGGATGCTTGCCCATGTATAGAAGAAGTTGTAGTTAAATTTCCAATGTAAAAGACTAAGGCTGGGTGAGTTATTCAAATGTTTTCAAAGCTCTATATCACATTGTTTACTTTTTCTTTGTTTTTAGCTTTAGTACGAGTTCACAAACATCACCACTAACTATGATGGTACTATCAATAATTTTGGAGCTGATTGGCAAATCAAAATTTTTGCTTTGCCAAATGTGAGCTCATTTACTTCTATAGCTGATGAAGAAGATCTAACAGGTATGCTAATATTGTATGTAATTCAGGCATGGGGCCCAGTACATGTGAAAGTATTTAAGTAAAGTACAAGTAAAAATTTTGAAGTAGAAGCACTTCCTGAAAATAGTTAAGTCACTAAGATGACTCAAATTTAAGAAATCAATTAGTTTAATTATCAAGTTTGGGGTGTGCATTATTCAAACTAATAAACAAGGAATCTTTTTAGCTACTAGCCCTGCCATGTTCTCTTGGAGACTGGAAGATGATAACACTGAGCAGACAAAGCATGTGACGGTTGTGACCAGTTATCACATATTTTACACCTGCAATTCTTTAACAATGTCTTGTGTACTCTGTAGATGAGGATGGAATTCAGTGTGTCAAACTACTTGAGAAGAAGCTATATTCTTGATCTCAAAAGCAGAAATGAAGCATTGTTTCATCTGCCAGCATAATTATGGCATCTTCCTTCATGTTTTGATTTTATTATACTGCTTTGTTTTAATTGCTTGCCTGCATGCATCTAGTAAAGGCTGTTATTATTGTTAAACACGAATTAAATGTATTGTGCTCTAAAATTCTGATTTTTTAGTTATTGTAGGAACTTGTGAACAATGAAGCATAAAGTTGTTGAATAGTAAGTAAAGAAGACAGCAGGTGTTTTGTGTTCTAATAATAACCATACATGTAGTTTCTCAATTTGTACTGAAATGTAACAACTTGTTTTTTTACTTGTAACTGAATAGTAGCTACTGTATATTACACATTCAAAATAGTATAATAAACCACAAAATACAATAAAACATCCTGATATAACCCTAACAATGTCAGTACTCCTAACATAATTTTTATACCATATGAGATTATATAAATGTAACATAATTTCGTGACTTGGAGAAACAACCCTTTAAAATAAATTATGTTCATTGTTTGTTTACCTTTTTTTAAATTTAGGATATTACAGATATTGATACTTTCATTCAGGAACAGCAACAAGTTGAACTGTACATCATTGCTATCAAGTGTTCCTCAAGTAGTCAGTACTGTATTGCCATAGAAAAGAGATTCTTACAATAGTCTCTAGCATGTTTAATGGCAAACTACTTTGTTTTTAATATAGTTTATTCAAAACACTTTAATCCTTTCTTGTTGTTTATTCGACTAAAAGATAGTCAGCCACGACCCATTACTTTTTTATCCACCGTGATGTAATGTTTAGTTTAGATAGATTATGGATTTTGATTTGTGTACTGATGAATATTCAACTTTTATTTTAAATTCCCATTCTACCATATATATATATGTGCAGTTCAGTATCATACATTATCCATCATGTATACTTTTTGTTCAGACATGTTTTTTCATCATAGAGTGTAGATATTTATACATTTTTAAGTTCTGTAGTTTACTATTTTAATGAACAACATAGGGTGCTATGAGAACACTTTTAGTGTATCATTGTTAACACCAAGGTAGGTGTTAAATTTGGCCACCTGTGGGAACACCAATTTTGGTGTTCAGTCAATTAGCACCTTTATTTTAATTAACAGTGCAATGGGAGTGTACTCTTATTATCTGGGAATTGTATTTATAATTGAGGTACAGAATAAGAGAATATATAACTTACAAGAGTATTTCTTTGTGGTTGAACCCATAAATCCGTTTTCTTAGAGGTGTTAACTTTATTAGTGGGTAATTCAATGAACTCCACAGGATCCCCAATTAGACTAGGATACAGCAGGAAACTCCATGAGGAAGTGAGATTAGCATACAGAAATCCTACTACTAACGACCAACATATCATGAAACACCAACACCTGCACAAACGATATAACATTTTCATACCCTAATTCTAACCACACCCACCTTGATCGTAATTAATTAACATCATAGAGGTGTGGCTTAGCATCATCTTTCAACTGGAACCAGGGATGGGAGCAGAGGATGCTCTAGCTTTAGCACCTAAATAATTATAGTACTGATTTTAGCTCTCAGATTGCAATCTCAGAGAATTAACTTTTCGTAGTGTGGGTGAGGGGGAGAGGCGAGGGCATGCCCCCACGAAATGTTTGAAATTTTAGGTTCTCTCAGATGGTTTCTGTATCCCGTAATGATAGTAGAAAAAGATGGTTTGGATACTTTGCACTTTTGTATAATATTTTTTAATGGTTGACGAAAACTGTGGGGTTTAAGCCCCCCCCCCCCTCCCTCCCTCCCCCCCCTTTGTCTACACCCATGCTATTGACAATGTTTCAGAGCTGTCCTGTATTTAGGTGGAGTGCCACATATGCCCACATATCAGACGTCGGAGATATAGTATATCCGACATCTTTAACTGGGGGGGGGGCGGAGTCCCCCAGTTTAGGCCTTGGGATCGTTAGGGTTGTCATCCATGTTGTTTGAGTCGGTAGACGCGAATAATTTTGACGCAAACGGCACTCCATAGATTCTCAGTAAACAGAACTGTTCATTGTCATGGACAGTATGGAGAAGTTCCTCGAGAAGTTCCCCACACTGATTCTGCTTAAAACGATTCTTTCATAAATTTGTCAAAAAGATAAAACATTTGGACTAATGGCAAACAAAGATTAGATCCTCTATCTGTCATTTTGGAGTCAATACATGCAGTGCCATGGTCTAGATCCAATAGGTCCATAGACACAGAGGTTAGTAATGCATAAATGTGTATATAAGTGAGAGATTACCATTCTACATTACATCTCTCAAAGTACGTAATTTTGATGTCTATTAGTTTACTATGATAAAGAGCCAATGCACTGACCTATTTAAACATGAAATTCAATGATGGTATAGAAAGAACAGTACACTTTGTTAATTAACATCCTGGAAGATAAATCAACTACGTACATATGCTTTATAATAGTCATAGTTTTAGAAACTGTTGAAGAAAGTGTATAAAATTATATATTACTAAGTTACAATCATCACTGTTATCAAAGAAATTGCAATTGTTTATACTTTAATTGTACGTTTAAACAAAACTGGCTATGTAAGACTATAAATTATAATTATAATAATTATATAAACTCAACACCAGGAAAGCAATCTTAGCAATGGGCCTGTGGGCTATACAAAGTGATAGAGATGCAAGTAGTATGAAATAATTAAAGAGTATCTTTGCATGAGTGCAATATAGGATTCTGTTATTAGCTGTTACACTGTTTCAATGTCAGACTGATAATATGTTTGAACACATAACTTTTTTAATTTCTTTCAAGCTTTGCCTGCCATAACGTTCCATAATTGTGTTATAAGTGCTAGATTTATAAGGATGTCCCCAGTATCCTTTTCGATAGTGATGAATGGTAGCAATCTTCTCGTTAACAGAATATTGTTTGAATACACTATCGCTCCAATTCAATATATAATGAACCGAACATGAATGTACTACAGATGGACGAACTATCAATTTTGGAGGGTAAGGTCTTGTTGTTTTTATTTCCTCAGTTCTCTTTAGGTATATTGGCAATTTCATTTTATCACACCTAGTAAAATTATCTATTTTAATAGCAACTCTATTGTCATGCCAATAATAGTTACTGAATGATAAAGAAGCATACTGATCAATGTCTGTAGTCTCCTTGATTTCCTGTATCATTCCAGACCAGGTCATGTGTTTACGAGGTACAAGAATCTCATCAATATCATACATTGCTAAATACTCTACTCTGTGTAATGAACGATATATGCAATCATTTATCACAGCTGTCTGTCCATAATTGTAGGTATCAATTCCAATAGACCAGTCAATTAACTCTAGTATACCACTCTTTACAAATGAATTCAAAGGATTTGTTATATCCTCTGATATGAATTTCTTCTCAAGATACACAAACACAATTTCAACACCAAGTGAAATATGTATTGCAATCCAGTCAACTAGAACTTGGGGATCTGTTATATTGAAAACTGGTTGATGTAAACACACACCAAACCGTAACATTTTCTTATATTGATGAGGGAGCACTGGAATATTTTCTGATAGACTTCTTAAACAGTTGGTATCAGTAGTCAGTGATACATAAACTGGAGAAACAGAGTGTATTGGTCCTGTTGTTCTCAGTAAATAAGTTACATATTCATGTGATTGGCCATTATGTTTGTGAGGATCATAATCTCCACTTCTCTTCCATACTCTAACTGGTACACATAAATAGATGCTAAAGTTATACACAATCTTTAGTTGTAGTTGAGGATGAAGTCTATTGTGATCATCTTTCATAGCGTTCAAAACTATAGATGGTCTGTCATCTCTGTCATCATAGAAAGCATAATTCCTTACCTAAAATAAGTATGACATAATGTTATAATACAAGATCTATATCATGCATCACAAGTAATTGGATATATTCTGAACCATTTGTGGTTTAAATGGTTCAGAATATATCCATATTCGTTTCCATTCAACTAGAGCATCAGGATGAAGTTTAAGGCCTAGTGCTGCGTTATACCAGAAACAAGTACAGCTGAACCATGTGTTTAAGAAATCAATTAGTTTAATTATCAAGTTTGGGGTGTGCATTATTCAAACTAATAAACAAGGAATCTTTTTAGCTACTAGCCCTGCCATGTTCTCTTGGAGACTGGAAGATGATAACACTGAGCAGACAAAGCTTGTGACGGTTGTGACCAGTTATCACATATTTTACACCTGCAAACCTTTAACAATGTCTTGTGTACTCTGTAGATGAGGATGGAATTCAGTGTGTCAAACTACTTGAGAAGAAGCTACCGTAAATCGGGAATATTTTGTCTCTAAAATATTTCGAATTTTTATTTTTCGTATGTATAAATTTTCGTACGTGCGTACATTATTATTTACGAATACTGTTTATTTCCATATATATACCTGTTAATTTTCGAATTTTTAAATTTCGTACGCATACTGTTATACGAAAATTTTTATAGTACGAAATTTCCCCGAATTACGGTATATTCTTGATCTCAAAAGCAGAAATGAAGCATTGTTTCATCTGCCAGCATAATTATGGCATCTTCCTTCATGTTTTGATTTTATTATACTGCTTTGTTTTAATTGCTTGCCTGCATGCATCTAGTAAAGGCTGTTATTATTGTTAAACACGAATTAAATGTATTGTGCTCTAAAATTCTGATTTTTTAGTTATTGTAGGAACTTGTGAACAATGAAGCATAAAGTTGTTGAATAGGTGCATGTAAAGAAGACAGCAGGTGTTTTGTGTTCTAATAATAACCATACATGTAGTTTCTCAATTTGTACTGAAATGTAACAACTTGTTTTTTTACTTGTAACTGAATAGTAGCTACTGTATATTACACATTCAAAATAGTATAATAAACCACAAAATACAATAAAACATCCTGATATAATCCTAACAATGTCAGTACTCCTAACATAATTTTTATACCATATGAGATTATATAAATGTAACATAATTTCGTGACTTGGAGAAACAACCCTTTAAAATAAATTATGTTCATTGTTTGTTTACCTTTTTTTTAATTTAGGATAATTCAGATATTGATACTTTCATTCAGGAACAGCAACAAGTTGAACTGTACATCATTGCTATCAAGTGTTCCTCAAGTAGTCAGTACTGTATTGCCATAGAAAAGAGATTCTTACAATAGTCTCTAGCATGTTTAATGGCAAGCTACTTTGTTTATAATATAGTTTATTCAAAACACTTTAATCCCTTCTTGTTGTTTATTCGACTAAAAGATAGTCAGCCACGACCCATTACTTTTTTATCCACCGTGATGTAATGTTTAGTTTAGATAGATTATGGATTTTGATTTGTGTACTGACGAATATTCAACTTTTATTTTAAATTCCCATTCTACCATATATATATATGTGCAGTTCAGTATCATACATTATCCATCATGTATACTTTTTGTTCAGACATGTTTTTTCATCATAGAGTGTAGATATTTATACATTTTTAAGTTCTGTAGTTTACTATTTTAATGAACAACATAGGGTGCTATGAGAACACTTTTAGTGTATCATTAACACCAAGGTAGGTGTTAAATTTGCCCACTTGTGGGAACACCAATTTTGGTGTTCAATTAACACCTTTATTTTAATTAACAGTGCAATAGGAGTGTACTCTTATTATCTGGGAATTGTATTTATAATTGAGGTACAGAATAAGAGAATATATAACTTACAAGAGTATTTCTTTGTGGTTGAATCCATAAATCCGTTTTCTTAGAGGTGTTAACTTTATTAGTGGGTAATTCAATGAACTCCACAGGATCCCCAATTAGACTAGGATACAGCAGGAAACTCCATGAGGAAGTGAGATTAGCATACAGAAATCCTACTACTAACGACCAACATATCATGAAACACCAACACCTGCACAAACGATATGACATTTTCATACCCTAATTCTAACCACACCCACCTTGATCGTAATTAATTAAAGTTGACACATCATAGAGGTGTGGCTTAGCATCATCTTTCAACTGGAACCAGGGATGGGAGCAGAGGAT
Source organism: Petrosia ficiformis (assembly GCA_947044365.1). Classification (NCBI taxonomy): domain Eukaryota; kingdom Metazoa; phylum Porifera; class Demospongiae; order Haplosclerida; family Petrosiidae; genus Petrosia; species Petrosia ficiformis. The sequence goes on along the minus strand of OX345636.1, from coordinate 12,076,821 downwards.
GCTCTAGCTTTAGCACCTAAATAATTATAGTACTGATTTTAGCTCTCAGATTGCAATCTCAGAGAATTAACTTTTCGTAGTGTGGGTGAGGGGGAGATTAGCATACAGAAATTTTAGGTTCTCTCAGATGGTTTCTGTATCCCGTAATGATAGTAGAAAAAGATGGTTTGGATACTTTGCACTTTTGTATGTTAATGGTTGACAAAAGCTGTGGGGTTTAAGCCCCCTCCCCCCCCTCCCCTTTGTCTACACCCATGCTATTGACAATGTTTCAGTGCTGTCCTGTATTTAGGTAGAGTGCCACATATCAGACGTCGGATATAGTATATCCGACATCTTTAACTGGGGGGGCGGAGCCCCCCAGTTTAGGTCTTGGGATCGTTAGGGTTATCATCCCTGTTGTTTGAGTCGGGAGACGCGAATAATTTTGACGCAAACGGCACTCCATAGATTCTCAGTAAACAGAACTGTTCATTGTCATGGACAGTATGGAGAAGTTCCTCGAGAAGTTCCCCACACTGATTCTGCTTAAAACGATTCTTTCATAAATTTGTCAAAAAGATAAAACATTTGGACTAATGGCAAACAAAGATTAGATCCTTTATCTGTCATTTTGGAGTCAATACATGCAGTGCCATGGCCAATAGGTCCATAGACACAGAGGTTAGTAATGCATAAATGTGTATATAAGTGAGAGATTACCATTCTACATTACATCTCTCAAAGTACGTAATTTTGATGTCTATTAGTTTACTATGATAAAGAGCCAATGCACTGACCTATTTAAACATGAAATTCAATGATGGTATAGAAAGAACAGTACACTTTGTTAATTAACATCCTGGAAGATAAATCAACTACGTACATATGCTTTATAATAGTCATAGTTTTAGAAACTGTTGAAGAAAGTGTATAAAATTATATATTACTAAGTTACAATCATCACTGTTATCAAAGAAATTGCAATTGTTTATACTTTAATTGTACGTTTAAACAAAACTGACTATGTAAGACTATAAATTATAATTATAATAATTATAATAATTATATAAACTCAACACCAGGAAAGCAATCTTAGCAATGGGCCTGTGGGCTATAAAAAGTGATAGAGATGCAAGTAGTATGAAATAATTAAAGAGTATCTTTGCATGAGTGCAATATAGGATTCTGTTATTAGCTGTTACACTGTTTCAATGTCAGACTGATAATATGTTTGAACACATAACTTTTTTAATTTCTTTCAAGCTTTGCCTGCCATAACGTTCCATAATTGTGTTATAAGTGCTAGATTTATAAGGATGTCCCCAGTATCCTTTTCGATAGTGATGAATGGTAGCAATCTTCTCGTTAACAGAATATTGTTTGAATACACTATCGCTCCAATTCAATATATAATGAACCGAACATGAATGTACTACAGATGTACGAACTATCAATTTTGGAGGGTAAGGTCTTGTTTTTATTTCCTCAGTTCTCTTTAGGTATATTGGCAATTTCATTTTATCACACCTAGTAAAATTATCTATTTTAATAGCAACTCTATTGTCATGCCAATAATAGTTACTGAATGGTAAAGAAGCATACTGATCAATGTCTGTAGTCTCCTTGATTTCCTGTATCATTCCAGACCAGGTCATGTGTTTACGAGGTACAAGAATCTCATCAATATCATACATTGCTAAATACTCTACTCTGTGTAATGAACGATATATACAATCATTTATCACAGCTGTCTGTCCATAATTGTAGGTATCAATTCCAATAGACCAGTCAATTAACTCTAATATACCACTCTTTACAAATGAATTCAAAGGATTTGTTATATCCTCTGATATGAATTTCTTCTCAAGATACACAAACACAATTTCAGCACCAAGTGAAATATGTATTGCAATCCAGTCAACTAGAACTTGGGGATCTGTAATATTGAAACTGGTTGATGTAAACACACACCAAACTGTAAAATTTTCTTATATTGATGAAGAAACATTGGTATATCTTCTGATAAACCTCTTAAACAGTTGGTATCAGTAGTCAGTGATACATAAGATGGAGATGCAGAGTGTATTGATCCTGTGGTCCTCAGTAAATAATTTACCATCTGATGTGATTGGCCATTATGTTTGTGAGGATCATAAACTCCACTTCTCATCCATACTCTTACTGGTACACATAAATAGATGCTAAAGTTATACACAATCTTCAGTTGTAGTTGAGGATGAAGTCTATTGTGATCATCTTTCATAGAGTTCAAAACTATAGATGGTCTGCCATCTCTGTCATCATAGAAAGCATAATTCCTTACCTAAAATAATAATGACATAATGTTAATAATGGTAATATTAGCATAACAATTATTACAATACATACAACAATTTGCTGTGCATGGGTCCAATTCAGAGGAATTGGTCTTACCTTATTTTACATGTAATAGTGAAATTATGGTTCAGAGTGTATTATTGAATTTGTTCACATGGGTTTCTAGTCAAGGAACTCCAGCATGAGTTTCCAGTCGATGATTTCAAATAGACCACAAGGTCAAAAACCGGAAACTTGTGTAGACAAATAATCTGATAATACATGACTGGACCACGAGTTAATTGATTTGTTATATGAGTCGGATGGCTGAAAATGAAAACTTATCTCCAACTGCTAAAAGAAGCCATCTGTCACTCTGCCTGAAGAAGAAATCTCCTTTTCAAGAGACTACAGTACTAGTGTTACAGGCATTACAATTTGGAGACCCTGTAAGTATGGATGAAGCTAAGAAGGCTGTTGAGGTTGTTGTAATACCCGATAAAACTAAATGAAACAACTGCTCAGCAGCAAGAAATCAAGGAGAATGGATGAAAAGTAGATCTGTAAAGGTTCCTGTTGATCCTGTACTAGTGTTTGCAGCAGTTTACACACTCAAGGCATTAATTGAAGCCAAGAGAAATTCAACCTGTGTTGTTAGTTATGAAGACAAGGACTTGTTTTGGGACAGTTATAGAGCTGTGTATTATACAACATTTTACTATTATATGCAATTGAGCTAATCAGATAGCATTTTTGTTTGACTACACTTCAATTACTTTTTTGTTTAGCAAAAACCACAAAGCCTGGCTCTATATCACTCTGATAGAGCATGGGTTGGATCTGTGGTTTAGCAAGTCCATCCTCTATATAGATATATGGAGTGTTCCCCCTGATCATGAAATGGGTATATACAATGACAATTACTGAGAACTGTCAGGTATCAAGCTATAACTTGATCCCGACGGCAGTTCAAATTTAATGCATCAAATGTTCCTTCCTTTAATTTACACTGTTTTTAAGGACAACAGGTGTACTGATTCAATCCAAGAAATTGAGAGTTGTAAAGCAGAGAGTCTAAGGGGCAGAAGATGAGAATTTTTCATAGTTAAAAAGACCAAACTAAGGGAGAATTTTGGCTTGTGGCTTTATTTCTCTGTTATATTACACTGGTGGAAAGAGTAATCAAAAGTGGTGTACAAACACTGATATGAATTGAGATGACAGAATAAGTGTGTGTCACGTATTAAAAAAATAAAAAAATAAATTATAATAATAGTAATTTAAAAAAATGAAATTTGTGTTGCCTGGGCCCCAGCCTGAGTGGGTCCAGGTTCAGTTACGCCACTGCTTGACCCACTTGCCAGAATGCTACTGCGTCATTTAGAATAATTATGAGTCATGATTATAAAAAAAATGCTATATAGAATGTAGGTACTTACATGGTATTGTACTAAACAATAATTAGGATGCAAATAGATATCAGATCATATATAGTAACACCGTGATACCGTGTGGTCCAAGTTCAAAATTCTATTTAAAGCACACACAGGTGGCAGTCAGTAAATTACTTTGGTCTTTACTGGCGACATGCATAATTTTGGTGCATCAGGAGCTTACCATTGTGCACCATAGGCGCGACATAGAGGTTTAGCAAGAAATTCAACCCAGACATTTCCTCCTCTTGTGATACACCACTGTGCAGATTTTGAGCCCCATGCAGAATCATTTGATTGGTTTGTGCATTTTGTCATTTCAGAGAAAATGAACTATAATTATATAAATATAGAGAGCCTAGGAGTTTGGTCTCAATAATAGCAATAATTTATTATTATTATGACTCTAAATATCTAGGACATTTCATTACATATACTCAAATATGCTTGAAAGCATTTTAATTAAGCATATTTCTTGGTGCTTTGAAGCATATTAAGTTTTAATGTATACATGCGTGATCTGCTACCACTATTCATGATTCAGTTAACTCACAATAGTACTAATCTCTTTGTGGTTGAATCCACAAATGGTTCCCACTCGTAGTTACATGGTCAACAAAGTTGTTTGCTTTATGAGTTGGTAATTCACTGAACTCCACAGGATCCCCAATTAGGCCAGGATACATTAGGTAACTCCGCGATGAAGTGAGATTAATATACACATATCCTACTACTAACGACCAACATATCATGAAACACCAACTCCTGCCTAAGATTGAGTGACACAGCATTTTCAAAATAATTACATAGCCATGGGCGTAAAGTGGGAGTACTCCATCCATATGCGCAAATGAATCTGTCGTAAGCTTGAAGAATTTATAATGATTATAGTATGGATAAAAATTACTTCAATTCAACATCAGCAGCTATTACACCATAGGTGTGACTAGAACTGAACATAATATTCAGGGGGCCTATATAGAGCGTGCCTGTGTTGGTATGGCGCGCGAAGAGCGCAGCATCATCAATTATTTGTGAGGGGTGTGGTTTTTTCTGAGCGACATATATATGGCGCTATGCGCCAGATTCTGCGCATTGCTGACGAACTTAAAATGAAATGCGTGAATTGATGCGAGAGAAGAATGGAAGTGTCAGGAAAACATAATTTTTAAATTAAATAATGCACTTTAGAGTATGTATTTTGTCTGAATTAGTTTCTTTTGTAAAATTGCACTGAGTAATCGATACTCCTGATACTTGAGTGCCATGTATCATAAGGGGGGGGGGTGGGGGGCGGCGGGGGCCATGGGCCCCCATGGGCCCCCCCCCCCCCCAACCAAAAATGCAATGGAATATTTTTTTGCAATGCGTTTAGTGCAGAAAAACATTGATGAAAATGAAATCATGAAGATATTTATCGATGAAAATGAACAGCGAAGGCATTACTTGGGAAAAATGTGTTTTTTTTTGCTGTATGACAAAGATCTTGTTTTATTAATCAAAACTATACTTTATTTTAACAATAAACATATGCATGATCAGTGTGTTGGCCCCCCCAATATGAAATTTATTCCTATGCCTAAGTATATATAATGTATATTTGTGGTATTGGTTAATCAATTACCTATACATGAGGAAAAATGGATGATACTGATGAACTACTTTCAACATGATCAGAAAGTGATGATTCAATGACTGAGGAAGAATTAGATATCCAGCTATATGTAGATAATTGTATTGATGAAATTATTACATGACCTTAATGTTAGTGTTGTATACCTTCAGTAATTTTGTAATTTATATATTTCAGCAATATCTCTTGTAACAAATTACAATCTGGTTAAAGTCCAACCTTGTTTTTGTCATTATGAAATGTGTTATATCAACAACACTACATTTGAAAAACCACTAATTAGATTTTTAATTTCATTAGCCACTGAAATTTAAATTTACAAGTTATTATGTATGAAGCATTTTGTCCACAGTTTCTGACCCCTTCGTGTATACTGCAATCTGCTCCAGGTTGTTCAACAGGAATGGCCATAGGCAAGAGAAAATGGAAAAGAATAATACAGAGAACAGAAAACAGCAGTTAGCTATTTTTTCACACTATCCACTCTTGATTAATTAATGTTATGGTATAGTGTTTTGCCGACGTAACTTGCGTGTGATGTGCGGATAAGTCACCTATCACTTTCAGTTTTTTAGTGTTGTAATTTTACAACATCCTGTCAGATAGGAAGTACCACACCTACTTATTACATTGCTAAATTTCACTGCAATGGCTGGGTCTTGGATGTACCACACCCCAAATTACTGTAGATTACAAGAGTATACCAATGTGGTGGCGGCATGTCGGCATTCTATTGTTCAAAACGCCCACGCTCCGTTGGATGTGGTCTAGCGGTGCTTTGATTCAAGTGTCCGCCCTTTGATGTTACTTTAAAGTTAGCTTAAAATACTTTTAAAAAAAAAAAAAAGTGAAAGGAGAGTATAACGTTATGTTGATGTTTGTGTGATGTATAGACTTGGGTTTCTAGCTGGTTCTAGCGAGAGAGAAAGGGATGTTGGGAGAATAAGTGACAAATAGCGTTCGTGTGCAGACTTGAGTAGATGCTGTGCTTGCAGTAATTGGTAAGCAAGGTTGAGGTGAGTGTTAGATTGCTCCAGAAGTTGGAGAAAGTTGCAAATTGCCTGTATTCATTTGCAACGAAGGTTTTGATTTTAATGAGATGCTGAGCCACACCTCGCAATCAGTATATTACATTCATGGTAGGTGTGGTTGGAATTATTATTAAAATTAATTCATTCTTTTTTCAAAAGCCCCCGGGTTACGAAACTGTAAGTGCTATAGCTGAGCTGATTACATATAAAAATTGGAAGTGAGTGCGTGATATTTTTTTGGCGTGAGTTTACAGCGGTTCGAAGAGTTTTCGCAAAGAACCGCAATACACTTTATGCAAAGCGCCATAACCAACTTGCAAAAGTAACAGTTTTTTTGGAACGTAAATAGGTGCTGATATTATGTATATTTTGGTGTAATCCAGAATTCTGTAGCATGTATAGTTCAAAAGTAATAGCTGTCCGAAAACTGGCAAGGAGAAGTTCTGTATCGAATACTTTTGGCTATCTGTATACAAAAATTAACTTAACCCTCCGCTCCGCCTATGTGGAGAGGCTGCTTTATACCTGTGTATGGATTTGATCCTCCGTATATGAAAATGAAACGTCAGAGCTGGTGTTGGTGTTTCATGATATGTTGTTTGTTAGCAGTAGGATATTTGTATAGTGATCTCACTTTCTCGTGGAGTTTCCTTGTGTATCCTGATAAAGCTGATACCTCTGACCATCAAATAATGTGGATTCATCCACAAGGAAATGCTCTTGTAAGTTAAATAGTAACTCAATTGTTCTTGTCTGGAGCTCATTATAGTTTATAAGACATTAACTCTTCGTATATATATATATATATATTTGCGTTTGTATTTATTCCTGTTTGTGAGCTTGTTGCTAAGTTCTTACAGTTGCTAAGTTCTTCTAGTTGCAAATAAATTATGCTATTGAATGGAAAAAAAAATTGACCATGAAGAAGACTTTTACTTATTTCAAAGCAGTACAAAAATCAGAGCTATGTGCCTAACAAAAGTATAAAGACGCTAAATGTGGGCTTTGGCACTGACTACACTTTCAAATACTCGGCTTGCTGTTTTTCTGTAGCTATAACAAAAGCACGCGTTTTTGGTATCTATGGCTTTCTAAGCTTAAAAGGATTTCATTCTAGCTAACTAAGTGAATTAATAAATTTTCCAGATTGATGCAGTGAGAAACATCTATAATATATAATTATATTCAATGGTATAATCAATAATAGAGAAACAAGTGTTTGTCAGAACTTTCTGCTGAGTATGACAGTTTTCTAATCGCTATATTTTCAACACTACATTGTATTGTAGCAAATTATCAAGACATAATATGCTGATATATATATAATATATATATATATAATTATTTATTAATGTTGTTTTGGTTAGGTATTACATTTTAGTTTTAGTTTTGAAAGGCGAAAGTAGTCTTAGTTAGTTTTACTCAATCAATGTTTAGTTTAGTTTTAGTTTTAGTTGTGTTTCAAGATTTCGTTTTAGTTTAGTTCTGATCCAATACAATTTTTCTAGTTTCAGGTTTAGTTTCACTGTAAAAACTGATTTGTTATTTTGACCAGTTATGTGAGTTTCATTTTTATAATTATAAACATCAAACATAAATAATTGTTATGAAGCCATGGACAGGATGCAAAGCTAGATGTCATTCATACTGCTTGACAGTAACAGTGTCACTGTCAAAGTAGCTAGCTATAGTAACCTTTTGTCACATTATATAACATAACTCTGTACTATAGGGGGGACACATTATTCATACTGCTATACTTATGGACAAATGACATTGTATATAACAAACCAACCGAATTGAGTGAAACAGTGTTGCAACTGTGCTAACAAATAAATTAGTTATTTTAACAACTTTGTTTTTGCAGTGTGAGCAATGAGCTACAAAGGGCTTTTTTGTTTTTAAAAACATTCTTCCCATTTCCAACACTGGCATCTCTGCTGCAGTTATCTTGGCCACTGTTTGCTTTCTGTATCCCAAACTTGGCTTCTTTTCTGACACGGAGTATTACATCTAGCAGCTTGCTTACATGGACTCAAAAGTACCCAAGCGCTTCATAGGACTAATTGAAATGCAGTTTTCTGCCTCTTTTGATAGCAACTGAGGCAAACAAAACGACCCCACTTCATGTTGGCATGAGCTACACCCATGCTATTGGGTTTCACAGCAAGAGAAATGTCTTAGGTATCCACCAGATTGCGTTGGATCCCACCCAAATAATCGGTGGGTAGCTGAGACATTTTCTTGCTGTGAAACAATATTGTGGGTGTAACTGGTAGAATCCCCAAATTGCATTGGCGGGGAGGGTTACAGCACCCTTCAAACACCCATTAATATGGGGACACCCCCTTTAAAATTCCTCCTTTATTCGATATTTAGGGCAAAGGGTGGACATTTTCCTGGGCTTATTCCCGACACCATTTACAAACATTTGGAGCATTTTGTAATGCTTGGAATGCACTCCAACTGCATAAGGTGATCCAGTTACCTAAAAAAAAACAAACATCAAAACAATTGTAACAACTGCCACACAGTTTTAATAGGGTGTGTGTGGTATAACCGTACATTGTTAGTTCAGCACAATTTTTTTCTTTTATGGTATTAGGTAGTTAGGTACTGGTCATCACTGAAAATGTACTTCTGACTTTCAAAACTTCAAAGGATGTTTCTGAAAGTTTTTATAAAATAATATTATTTGCACATTCTCTGTCACTTTGAAGCTGGATCTGTAATATTATTCAGAACATCAACTTTCAGTTTCCTTCCAAGCTTTTACATTGTCTACTGTATATGCATGCCTGCAACTAATGCAGCTAGTGAATGGTCTACAAGCTACTATATAATATTACGTGTACATGACTGACACATTGAGTCTTAGTGAAGTATAGCCAACACTTTTGTACTGGTGGCAATAGGCCTGAACATAATATATCTTTGCACTGTAAAAAATGATTGGTTGTTTTAACCAATTGATTGGTTACATGAGTTTCACTTGAATAAGTATATTAATATTAAAGCATCTATGGAGACATAGAAAGCCAATATTGATGGAAAAACAATTTTAACTTTCCATTATAAACATAATTATTATGTTCCTAATGAGAAAGTACGGATGTACTATCCATTAGGAACATAATACTTTCTGTAATAAACATGTTTATTATGTTTCTAATGCATATTACAGGTGTACTATCCAACTAGGAACATAGTAAACTAGGAACATAGTAAACTAGGAACATAGTAACTGTTCCTATTTTCTGTTATACATATATATAAACATGATATATAATGCAGATAGAAAACATGCAACTGATATAACCAAACCAATTGCAACCATTAATTTTTTACAGTGTATATACACACGTGATTTCATCTGTAAAGGATGCAGTTCTAAAATATAATGTCTAATATCTTGTATTAGATGCACAAAGAAGGTTTAGAAACCTAAAACGATTTAATTTAAATATTATTCTGCTTCATTGTATATCTAATTTTAATTAGTACAAGTACATGCATATCACCATGCAGTCATAACAACCAATTAAATGACTATTTCTACTATTCCTTGCAACTGTACTAACAATAAGTGCAGTGCAGTTTAGTTTGCAAATATTATAATACTTCCATGTTATTCAGAGTGGCCAGGCCAGGATTTGGGTTAGGTCAGTTAATTATAGGTACGTTAAAAGTTAGTTATCAAGAAAAGGTTCAAATAAAGCAAAATCTCCAAAGATATATTATGTTCAGGCCTATTGCCACCAGTACAAAAGTGTTGGCTATACTTCACTAAGACTCAATGTGTCAGTCATGTACACGTAATATTATATAGTAGCTTGTAGACCATTCACTAGCTGCATTAGTTGCAGGCATGCATATACAGTAGACAATGTAAAAGCTTGGAAGGAAACTGAAAGTTGATGTTCTGAATAATATTACAGATCCAGCTTCAAAGTGACAGAGAATGTGCAAATAATATTATTTTATAAAAACTTTCAGAAACATCCTTTGAAGTTTTGAAAGTCAGAAGTACATTTTCAGTGATGACCAGTACCTAACTACCTAATACCATAAAAGAAAAAAAATGTGCTGAACTAACAATGTACGGTTATACCACACACCCCCTATTAAAACTGTGTGGCAGTTGTTACAATTGTTTTGATGTTTTTTTTTTTTTAGGTAACTGGATCACCTTATGCAGTTGGAGTGCATTCCAAGCATTACAAAATGCTCCAAATGTTTGTAAATGGTGTCGGGAATAAGCCCAGGAAAATGTCCACCCTTTGCCCTAAATATCGAATAAAGGAGGAATTTTAAAGGGGGTGTCCCCATATTAATGGGTGTTTGAAGGGTGCTGTAACCCTCCCCGCCAATGCAATTTGGGGATTCTACCAGTTACACCCACAATATTGTTTCACAGCAAGAAAATGTCTCAGCTACCCACCGATTATTTGGGTGGGATCCAACGCAATCTGGTGGATACCTAAGACATTTCTCTTGCTGTGAAACCCAATAGCATGGGTGTAGCTCATGCCAACATGAAGTGGGGTCGTTTTGTTTGCCTCAGTTGCTATCAAAAGAGGCAGAAAACTGCATTTCAATTAGTCCTATGAAGCGCTTGGGTACTTTTGAGTCCATGTAAGCAAGCTGCTAGATGTAATACTCCGTGTCAGAAAAGAAGCCAAGTTTGGGATACAGAAAGCAAACAGTGGCCAAGATAACTGCAGCAGAGATGCCAGTGTTGGAAATGGGAAGAATGTTTTTAAAAACAAAAAAGCCCTTTGTAGCTCATTGCTCATATAGACTACAGTATAGCCCCACGAAATGTACTATACCCACAAAACTTTTCATATGAAGCATTTAGCTGCATCCAAGAAAATTGGAAGCCACGAATTTTACCATCTAGCAGTAATTTAGATTCTTTAAATAACAATTGTTATGCACAATATACATCTATAGTATTTATCATAATAACAGTATACATGTCATTACATATAATTATAAAATTACTCTAGGTAAGGAAATGTGCTTTCTATTATGACAGAGATGGTAGACCATCTATAGTTTTGAACTCAATGAAAAATGATCACAATAGACTTCGTCCTCGACTACAACTAAAGATTGTGTATAACAATAGCATATATTTATGTGTACCAGTAAGAGTATGGTTGAAAAGTGGTGTTTATAATCCTTACAAACACAATGGCCAAACGCGTGAATTTGTAAATTATTTACTGAGAACAATGGGTCCTATTTACTCTGTTTCTCCAGCTTATGTATCACTGACTACTGATACCAACTGTTTAAGAGGTCTATCAGAAAATATTCCAGTGCTCCCTCATCAATATAAGAAAATGTTACGGTTTGGTGTGTGTTTACATCAACCAGTTTTCAATATAACAGATCCACAAGTTTTAATTGACTGGATTGCAATACATATTTCACTTGGTGCTGAAATTGTGTTTGTGTATCTTGAGAAGAAATTCGTATCAGAGGATATAATAAATCCTTTGAATTTATTTGTAAAGAGTGGTATACTAGAGTTAATTGACTGGTCTATTGGAATCGATACCTTCTTGTATGGACAGACAGCTGTGATAAATGATTGCATATATCGTTCATTACACAGAGTAGAGTATTTAGCAATGTATGATATTGATGAGATTCTTGTACCTCGTAAACACATGACCTGGTCTGGAATGATACAGGAAATCAAGGAGACTACAGACATTAATCAGTATGCTTCTCTATCATTCAGTAACTATTATTGGCATGACAATGGAGTTGCTATTAAAATAGATAATTTTACTATGTGTGATAAAATGAAATTACCGATATACCTAAGAAGAACTGAAGAAATGAAAACAACATTACATTACCCACCAAAATTGATAGTTCGTCCATCTGTAGTGCGTTCATGCGGTGTTCATTATATATTGAATTGGAGCAACAATCTATTCCAACAATACTCAGTTAATGAGAAGATTGCTACCATTCATCATTATCGAAAAGGACACGGGGGACATCATTATAAATCTAGTACTCATAACACAATTATGGAACGTTATGGTCGGCAAAGCTTGAAAGAAATAGAAAAAGTTATGTGTTCAAACTTATCTGATTACAAGGACATTCAAACAGTATAACAGTTAATTCCAGAATCGCTCTCAGGTAAAAAATATTCCTGAGTTTACTTGCATCTCAAGATCTCTATAGGTTTTTCTATTAATTTTTGTACAATTATTATGGCTTTTCCATCATCAGTCATATCTTAACCTTTTAACAGTCATAGATGCAATTTGATGTCGTATAATTATGCACGTTGAATTACCAAAGATGTATGAATATATGACAAACGTATGAACAGTTCTATTTGTGAAGTCTGTTTCCCCATAAGGCCATTTCTATAACTGCTTTCCTTATCAACATATATGTCACTATGCGTTGTATACGCAATTAAAGAAGGTGTGTCATCACGGGAGCCATAATTACACAGCGAATAGTTATATGTGATATGGCTCCCGTGATCCACAACGTGCTACAGAGGATTTCAGCTGCGTTGGCACAATTATTCCATTCCGTAACCGGTTAACCACTTGTATGAAGGGTGTGGGTTACGGTTCAGAATAATTGTTTCAACGCAACTGAAATCCTCTGTACAGTCGATTGCAGTTGCGTTTGAAAATTGCAGATTGGGGTGTATGTCATACACACAATCTGCAATGTTCAAACGCATTTAAACGTATGTTAAAACACAATTTGGAACTGCAATCGACTGTACGTATACAAAGTAAATGCGTGTAATAGAATTCAAGCTCGAGCTCCAGCAGTAAGGAAGCTATTGGTAAAATACGTTGCTTACGAACCTTTAATTGTAATAGGGTATTGTGTTTCAGGCATGAGAAAGCATAGTCACACAAATCAGAATCTCACACACAATTATATTTGACATAGTTGTTAATTAGCATAGACCACAAATACATGTATGACTAAATTGCAGCTATAATGAATTAATTGTTATGTTTTACCAATGATGTTTTAGTTAACTATAACTAATTTTATAATTAATCAAACAATGACTAAGTTTTGTTTAACTATGACTAATGTTTTGAGGCTATAAAAATTGTTTTCACAAGATTAATAAGAATTAATGCTTTGATAATTAAAATCTAAAACTATATACACTTACAATTCAGTTGTGAGAATTATTGAGCATTAGTAACATAATAAATAATTCTCATAAAACATAATATTTCGACCCAAAGTTATTAAATAAAGCTCAATTAATCTCACAACTAAATTTACCAACATGATGATAAAATAATAACAAAATTATACACTTACAACTAAAATCATTCGTACAGTTCTTTAATTAATTACTAAAACTTGAGGTATGTAATCTTTCTGCTGTTAATTAAAACAAAAACTAAGGAAACTTTCAACTAATCAATTAATAACACTATTAGCATGTTAGTTTGGATTTAATTTTAAAACCCAGCTAAAAATGGTATATACACTGCTAACAGAAGGATGCTTGTGCTAATGTTTAGAAATGACACCACTGCAGTGTAAGCCGGTTGTAATGGAAACTTTTGCTCTTTTACAATCCAAATTAGTAAATCAATGTTCTCAAAACGTTAATTTTGAAAATATCCCCTTACAGAATTGTTTACAATGTTTTAATATACACAAGACCAAATTTTCCATGAAAATCTGACTAACACGGCACCCAAGTGTTGCTATTTCTAAACATTAGTACGAGCACCATTCTTTTAACAGTGTACTGAGTCTACTGACCCAGCTAATAATAAGTGAAGAATTATATCTGTGGCCTCAAATGCATAATAGTAATAATTACATCTACACAAATAACTATGATATACCAAAATTATGAAGCACATACTCTCATATGAAGGTTATCCATAATTATCATTTCATGCATGGGTACACGGGGTACATGAGGCATACATATTACGTTTTCATGAAATAGACTAGGTTTTTTATGAGGTGAATGAAGCACATTGGCTATTCATGACTCATGAGGTGTATATATAGGTCATTTTTTATGAGGTAATTCGAGGTAGGTTTTTTTTCATGTCGTGGTTTGGTACTTAGTGAGGTGATACATTTCTTCAAATTCATTACATATTAGAATTAAAACTCAAGACACTTTAGCAGTTGTGTAAATGTTGATTTTTATTGGATGCCAAATGATTCAGATTCCACTATAATTCTATATCTTCAGCTGAATCTATTATGCATTACTAACCATTTATCCTGTGCACCTTTCCATCTGTTATCTAGCCAGAGCTTAACCTTCGACTGAAAGGACTCCTTAGCTTCTCAACCACATACCTAACTCAACCAGGACTTGTACAGTTTTTGTTTGGTTTTCTGCATAACTGTAGCTGTATTTTGGAGAGGATCAACTTATGATCCGTCCTGCAATTGGCATAACCTGTGTATCATTACATAATTTTCTCTGGTTCTGCCTAATCAACACATAATTAATGCAGTTACCATACTTTTGTTCCAGGATGTTGCCATGTTTGTTTTTGATAAGCTCTCTTCTCAAACCATGTGTTGATGATTGTCAAAGAATTGATCATACAAAACTGCTAAAAATGCCATACCTTGGTCATTAATTCCATGACAGCCAAGAACTTCCATCCACTCACCATTTCCATTGATTCTACTATCAACATAGTATTAAAATCACCAACTATCATGAGGACATCATTCTCTAAGTGCTATCTATTCATTGCCTCGTACAGATTCTCATTTCTAGCAGTCATCCTTGCCCATCGACCAGCAACCTTAAGTCTCTCCTTAATGACTCTCGAACTTATTGGCTTCCACTCCGAGCCTCCATCACTCCACCCCTTTGATGCATCTTCATCTAACAGTGACAGAGCGATAGCTGGGGTTAGTCAGTTTGTGAGGACCATTATTATATGTACATGTACATTGAGTTCCATGTAGATTGAGTTCACTCATAATCACATGATTTCTATAATTTTTCTCACAGTGTTAGTTAGTTTTAATATTTGCATTTAACCTATGTGCTGGTAATGCCAGCAACAAACAGAACGTACATTTAGTGCCTTAAAAAGAATAAAAACATATTTAGAAGTACTATGTCTCAGGCACGACTGGATCACTTAATGATTCTGCACTATCATGAGGATTACACAGGCAGTATTGACATAAGTCAAATAACTAATGATTTTATCAATGCCAAGGAGTCGCGACAAAATATTTTTGCCAAGTTTTAGCATATTGTATAATAATACATTTATCAATAAAAATGTACTTACTGAACTTTCAACTCGACCACTCAAAATTTATCCCTCCAAATCTGTCTAATATTTAATACTGCTACACCTTCACTCTTTCTACACAGCCATCAAAGGGCGGACACGTGAATCCAGAGCAGTAGTCTTCTATTAAGTAAGTTGTGCTTCCTCTCTGGCAGGAAGTTATAAAGTTACAAGGAAGAGTGTACGAGATTTCAGCAAGTTGTCGGACCCTTAATATGTCTCTCACATCATCTGTAAGTCTACAAGTCACTATTCGTAGTGTATGTTTTTTACCGTTACACATAGTAATAATTAATAAACTAGGGTGGGCGTGGCATATATGAGACACAAAAATGTTTTTACTCATAACTGAAAAAGGAAACATCTTATCAATGTAAGATTTGATATCCAATAGACATATTTGATGTCCTTTGTAAACATTCAATGGAAAAAAAATTTATCAAATAGTTTCTGCTGTTTTAAGGTAAAATGAAAACGAATGAAACAAGTGTATATAGAGAAAAAAACATCCCTATGATTGCTTTACAAATTTAAGTGAAGATAAAAGTATCCTTATGACTGCTTTGTGGTGTCCAGAATTCAGTAATCATGGCTGACTTTATCAAGCATGAAAGACAACAGCTTATTATAGTTATTATTTTGATTATCTACTCTCCTGACCTTTCAAAGGACCTTGTAGAACTTTAGGAATATATTTCAGGCAGAATAGCTAGCTATTAGTTACAGTTTCTACGTAAGCTCAACAGCTTTCTTTCTGCTGGTGTGTACTGTGTAGAGCTTGATCGCGCGTTCTTTTACGCGCCACGCCCATTAATTGACCGAGCCCCCGGGAATGATGTAACTTCCTTAACTACGTATACAACCCATACTCGCGTAGGTGACACAAACATATATATATATATATATATATGTAAACATACATCGAACCCGTGGGAAAGCAATCATAGGGATAGGCCATAAAAAGACAATTATGGGATATAAGTATAGGTTATGAGACACCCAAAAAAACATCTCATGAGAATAAAGATATACATAAATAACACAACATAACTCTGCTAACAAAAGTATTACATCTATTCCTTACAGTTTTGACAAAAATAATTGTCGGGAATAGAGTATTTATCACATATATTGGTACATTTTAGATCAAACCATTGATTACATTCATCACATCCAATCCACAAACTATCATCACTTCCATATATCAATCCACACACAGTACAAACAGTCTGGTCCTCACATTCTGATTCATCTTCATCATCATCATCAATATAAAGTTTTTCAATTTGACTTACATCTTTAATACGACTACTCTTCACTCTTTGACATCCTTTTTTCATCACTTTGCTTTCTAGCTTCTTCTTTTCTTCCTTTTCTCTCTCCTGCTTCTCTTTTTTTCTTCTTCTCTTCTCTTAGCTTTTTCTGTTTTTCTTTTTCTATTCGTCTGGTTTCTCTCTCTAATTCTGCTTCAACCTTTTTGGTCTCAACCTGCTTAAGTTGTTCTAAAATTTCAGAATCCGTTATACAAACAGCCTTTTTGTTTAATGCTGGTTTCCTTGATTTTTTTTTACGATTTGAGATTTTAGGATTTGGTAGTAGGAGTAATTCATCAAGTACTGAAGAGGTCGAAGTTGATGTTGAGCATGGTCCAGACATTATATTACTCTGACATAAGAGGTCACTTGGACATGTGGAAATATCACTCGAACAAATTTTAGAAGAGTCACTACGGCAAGAAGAACTGTCAGTAGAATCCTTCTGGACAGAAGGTCCATCTACTTTAGGAACTGTGACTGCTAATGACGGTGCTAGCTGATGATCACTAACTTCGCTAGGATTGAAAGGATGTATTCCCGTCTTTCGAAAGCCACTTAAAATATTAATAGGAGTCATAGATTGGGGCCATGCCTCCCCAACTAAGGCAGCAATTGCCTCAGTAGTTATCACACGTCCTGGATTGTTAGACATATATTTACGACAAGTTTTCGCAAAGTGGCTTTTAAATGACTTAAAAACAGCTACATCCAGAGGTTGCAACACATGAGTTGTATGAGCTGGAAGACAAAGTAGGTGGATATTGTGTGCACGAGCCAATTCAATGAGTTCAATGGATACATGTGATCCATGGCCATCCTGTATAAGTAAAACAGGACGTGTTGGGGGTATATTTGCAACAAAAAATTTAAACCACTCGAGATAAAGATCCGTATTAATCCATCCATTGCCACTATTTGAAAATAATGTATTCGGTACAGCACCTTTCTTGAAATGTTCTGGTACACATTTCTTTCTAGGATAGATTAACATAGGAGGTAGAGCTTGGCCAGAAGCCGATACACAAGATACAACAGTATGGGTTTTACCCCTTTCCCCAGATGTAAGAGAATAAACATTACGCCCAACTTGAGCCACAACTTTTGAGGGGCTGTGTACCACAGAGAGTCCTGTTTCATCTACATTGTAAACTAACATGGGTTTTAATATTAAATTGAGACGTCCATAAATTGACCCCAGCTTTGCAAAAAATTCCTCAATGGTTTCCTTATTTGAGCATAAAGCTCGACAATAAGAAAGTGGCTGAGGTTTTCGAATACGTAATTGCGGATGTCGAGATTTGAAACCCTCAAACCAGCCTCGACCTGCCATTCCATTACTAAAAGGGTGCTTACGATGGCTCTTCTCGGCTATCTTAAATGCTATGCTCATAATATCCTCCGTTGTCAATCCAAAACCCATGTCAGCCATTTGTATTATATATTTACATAATCTGTCTTCTTCGTCGGTAAGAATTGTAGCAGGACCTGGTCTGCATCCCATCGATACACTTCCATTCACTCTCCTTCAAAGAGTTTCCACCGGTACATTGTATAGTCTGGGAGTTTGTCTGAGTCCTTTGCCTTCTTTGATAGATTCAACTGCAGCCTGCATGCTCTCTTCAGTCCAAAGTTTACGTTTGGCTGCCATCATGCTTTCATTGCTTTGCTTAATATCACGCATGCGCAGAAGCCAGATTTGAACTTTGACCTACAAACTCGAAATGTATAGCCAGCCCCTCCCCAAGGCCCAAACCTTGAACGAACATCATTAAAACTTTGTATGTCGTGAGGACTTGTTATGGTGAGTTTATACACGCAGTATAATAAATATATCTTATAATGTCTCATAATACCCACTGTCTCATAATAGTCTTATCTACCCTATAGTTATATATATAATTATATATATGTAATATTGTATAGTACACTGAATTGAGTTATATACAAATTATAGGACCTGAAGTTTGTAGCCGAGGAAAATATATAGCCCGAGCTTGCGAGGGCTATATTTTTTCCAAGGATACAAACTGAGGGTCCTATGTATAGGTTATATCACAGCACGAGTGCTATATCAGATTTATAGAAACCAAGACCAAGGGCGAGGTTTTTATAAATCTGATATAGCACGAGTGGCTGCCAATATATATCACGAAAGACAAAACCTTTGTTGATGTCTGATGCTTCTCCTACCTTTTTGTTGGCACTTTGGAGAAGGTAAGCGTTGTTTTCTTGTAGTCAGTTGCGACGGCAGGTGCTATATCTGACCGCAGTGCTATATCTGCTGACCGCAGTGCTATATCTGACCACAGGGTGCTATATCTTATATATATCCCTGTGGTTTACTTTGATGTTTCGCCATATTGGGATATATATTTTGTATATAACTCAATTCGGTGTACTATATACGATATATAGTATGTTGCAGTCAGCACGTAAGCTATTCAGCCATCTTGAGTATATTACGCATGCGCAATACAGTTTCCATATTTCCTCACAGTGGAACGTTAGCTTCAGCTGTAGTAAGGATCTGTCTTCATCTCTGGTTTTGACAATGGAAACGAGGGGATCACCTTGCAAAAAGAAACGTAAACTTTCATTGTCTCTTTCAAAAGGGAAGAGGTTTTCTGTCACTTCCAAGGAAGAATTCCACGAGAGTGGGAAAGCACATGTTCCAAAAAATACAGCTGTTACTGTAGTCTCGCAAGGCCAGCCCCTCACACGCTACGCGGGAAGAGGGTCTGGTCAAACTGGCATGTTGCATTCGTGTTTAACACGCCACAGTTTTTGTGGCGTGTTAACCACAGACAAAGTGTATAAAGTATGCATTAGTGTTGTAGTCAGCGGGTTTCTTAAGTGGGTGAAATTAATTAAAACTGAGGTGTTGACATACTTTATACACTTTGCCTGTGGTTAACACGCCACAAAACTGTGGCGTGTTAAACACGAATGCAACATGCAAGTTTGACCAGACCCTCTTCTCGCGTAGCATGTGAGGGGCTGGCCTGGCGAGACTACTGTTGCTGTTAACTGGGCGCTACGTTTGGATTACTCACTCTAATGAAGAAGCTAGATGATGCTGAAAACGTTTGCGAGATGTTGTCATTGTTTTGCTCTGAAGTAAGGCAACAAAACAGGGAGCTGTACACCCCAAAGTCGTTGTTACAAGTGCTTATCAATTTGCAAAAGTATGCCCGCGACCAATGCCCAACATCCTTCCATTTTATGGATCAAAAAGATAGTCGGTTCAAAATGTTACACAACATGCTCGATAATGTTTCTCGTAAGCCTCATAAAAGTGGCATTGGCATTGTGAAAGCACAAGCTAGGGGCATCACTACACAAGAGGAGGAAACACTCTGGACTACTGGTGTTGTTGGAACTACCTCTCTGAATTCCCTCCTAAATGCAGTATTCTTTTATTGTGGGGTGTATCTGTGCCTTCGTGGTGGAGACGAGCATAGAGATCTCAAGTATTCACAGTTCGAGTTTGGTCTGGTAGATAACCCAGAAAATTGAAATAATGAAGTATACCGAACATGGTTCGAAGAACAGGCCAGGAGCTATGCATCAAGTGCATTTAAATAACAAACTTGTTGTTCATTATGCCAAAAGTGTTTTAGGAGAGAAATGCTTTGTGTACATCATGAAAAAGTACATGTTGAAATTGCCTGCCAAAGCAATTCAAAGTGACTATTTCTATTGTAGACCATTGCCGAAACTCCCCAGTGAAGGCTTGCCGTGGTATTATGCAGTCCCCATGGGTCACAACATGTTAAAGAAAAAATTGAAAGACATGTTTGTTTCAGCTGGTTTAACTGAAGACATCAGTTCCATTTCCAATCATAGTCTCAGAGCAACTGGCATCAGCTGGCTTTATGAAAACGGAGTTCCAGATAAGCTGATAATGGAGCGCAGTGGTCATTTGAGTATGTCGGGAATTAGATCGTATGAGCATACAACTGTGGAGCAGCAAAAACAAGTATCTGATATTTTGTTGAAGGGGAAAAAACCATTGGAGCCGGTCAACAGCGATAAAAGTGCCAAATCTCAGGATGAAAAGGCTGTACTGGCAGTAAATGTTGCTGCGTGTTCTGCTGACAAAATGAAGGCCACTGATGAAAATAAGGAAAATGCTGTGGCACCTCTTCCTGTCAATCCGAGTGACATTTTGAAGCATTTAGTTTTAATGGAGTTGATGGATGCACTTTCAATTTCTATTTTTGAGTAACTGAAAAATGCAAAGGGACAGCATAATCACCCACTGGAAACCACAATGCAGTGGATATCACAGCCACAGATTATAAATACAAAGAAATAACTTCAGACTGTTGTCTAATTGCATCAATTCCTTTACTGTGGAGATCATGAAAAGGATGGTCCAAAGCTTGGTGAAGCTCTTTATTTGCAGGATCACAGATTCTAATATGATCATCAACTGACCTCATAAAACACTTTAAACCTGAGTTATACTTCTAGACATATAGTCTTCACCATTGATTTCATAGCCAGTGACATAAGATCTTTGGATCGGACTTCAAAAGAACATCTAATTGACATTTCTTGTCAGATAACTCGTTGTGTTCTTGTAACCACTGATCAGAAACACTAGCAGCTCACACTGTAAAAATAGAATTGTTAAAATAACAAATATATTGGTACAGTTGCAAGGATTTAACAATTAGTTGGTTTTTCAGGATACATATTTCTAATACCATAGCTGCTTTGGTCTAAGTATATTAAAATACTTAAAAGTTATATGTACCTGTTATAATCAATTATCATGCCTAATATCTCACATTAGATGCACAAAGAAGGTTTGGAAACCTAAAATGGCTCAATTAAAATAAATAATCTACTTTGTACATCTATTAGACAGCATAAGGATATTGAGATCACAATTATTCGATTATAATTACTGTATATGGATAATAAAATACACAACCAATTAAATTACAATTTAAATTATTCCTTGCAACTGTACTAACAAATAAAAACAATTTTATTTTTGCAGTGATGCGTGATGTTGCTTTCTGATTATTTTTTAAACAAAAGTCTTTTTAGCTTCTTCAATACTTTTCTCATCTAAGATTACAAATCTCTTTCGAGACAGACTGAGCTTCGACTATGTTTAGTGAGTGTTCATTCTTGCCACTTCAGAGGAGTGCATATACAAGCCAGGAGTGTCCAGTGCTTAAGTTACAACGGGGTCACACACAGACAGACATTTTTCCAAACCATAGTAAGGAAGGGTAGTGTCAATCGTGTACAATTGCAGTAGTGAATGCTACAACATCAAATTGGCTTGCCTTCTACCTATTAGGTCCTATTTCATTTCATGCATGTGATTGAAACCACAAAACAGTTTACTTGATTTTTCTTTTTAAACTGTACTTTTGCAATTATTATTGTTATTTTCAAGTATTGTCTGCAATTATTTTCTTGTCAATAATCATTCATATTTCCCAATCACGCTTGTGACGAGGGTTCTACACTGTGAGTTCATTTATTTAAATTGAACTTACTTAAAATCGGTCAAGTGCTTGTGTCATGGTGGGTTTGTTTTGGATAAACAGGTATTGATTTTGACAATCATCCAAACTCTATTATATGATATGCTAATGTGCTTCAATAAGCATTATGATAATTAATTTGTATAGCATAAATATTAAACAATTTTATACCATTGATATTATAGTATTAAAAACATGAAAGCGAACTATTTTCATACAGTGAGCTTCATAATTGTGCTTATGCAAGAAACATTGATGTAAAAAGAATAATAGGGATATCCAAACTGAAAAAGCACATACTTATGTGCAGTTGATATGTGGTAATAGCTATAGTTTGATTTTGTTACTAAAGTACATCCCAATCTTGTCTCTGTGCCTTTTTTTAGTTTTGATATCTTAAACTGTTTTTTTATTATTCTTTTTCAAAATAAAAATTTTGTCTTTTTTTCTAGTTTGCATTTCAACTGGTAGTCTTATGCCTCCTAATAAGGTCATCTTCATCTGCACCCAATAAAGGTATAGTGACTAGGGTTGGGAAATTGTTCATGCCATATCACAATATTTCAGAATTAATCGTATTGCCATCTTATTTAGAATATTACAATATCACATGCATTATTGTCATTTCACTAATACAACATGTATATAATACCTACTGAATTAGCTTTCATAAATGCTGTCTGTTAGGAAGAGAAAATCGACAACTGAGTCTGTAATTTCAGTTTCTGTTCTGTTTGTACTTAGTTGAAGTAACTATTACCTCACATTTAGGGTATATAATAATTGAATCAGGTAAATGTCAATATCACCCATCCTACTAATTAGTTAACCAAAGCAATGTCAATTATTTGTGTTCTAATAATAGCTTACATGTATCCCACATAATTTATGGTATAATAATAAGGTAATGTCATAACATTATATATAGGTTGCAATTACATGTATATAGCTTTTGAAGTTCATAGTTTATTTTATATCATGCATTAAATGATATGAATTTATGTATACAGACTAGTGCACAGCAAGACTTTTGGCAACATAACCTTTATAATTATATCTTTTAGTGTAATCATACTGTGTAAACAGATTCTTGATGAAACTGAAGTACACTTTCAATGTATATTTGCTACAGCAGATATTAGTTGCAGGTTTTTACAAACATCTTTCTTCTCCATAGTTTGTAGCTCAATTGCCCATTTTTTGCTTGAAGAAGGCCTAAACCTCATGTGCAGTTTTATTTGTTTCTTTGTAATAAATCTTTTAGCAAATAAGAACACATTTATTTTACAAACAAGCCATTAGTTATCCAAGCCCCTGGAATGACACAACTCTCTTAACTATAATTATGTATGGAGCTCAGAGTTTGTGATACGTTTTGAAGCATGGGCCAAATTGGCTCAAAAATGGTTTGTGTGTGTGCCATTGGGAATACATCAAAGAGGTAATGCTGTTAGTGACAATATAATTAACTGTGCCACCGTCCCAAAGACAGAACTGTGCAGTGCCAAATAAGACGCTCTTTGGAGCAATGGTGCGCCATATAAGCTTATAAAAAACGCTGTTGGAGCTCATATGTAATACTAATATAAATTATTTGAACCCTTAATCATATGGATAGCCATTCTGCGAATAGACTTGGCAGTGTATGCATGATGATTCCTTACAATGAAACTAGTGGTAACTAGTGGTGACTAGTAGATCTTGTCAATATTGCCATAAATTATGATATTCATAAGTGAGGGGTTTGTAGTGAATGGAATTTTTAGTAGCGTATTAATGAAGTAGTACAATCCCAGGAATAAATGGGTAGTGCCACAATATATCTTACTCTCTCCATTTTAGTGATCCCTGATCGTTACTACATAACATTTCCTAATGCTTATGAGGGAGGGATACTAACTATTGACTGTAATCTTGGAGACACAGGAGATCTTCATGCATGTCCTATTACAACTAGACTAACTGATAATATAACAGGAGAAGGACAACAATTTAATGTTGATGAATTCATTGGATGGAACGATAGTTTCAGAATTGTAATTCAAACCTCATCACCTGGTATCATCAGTCAAGTGAACATTTATTTCTATAATAATCCCAGTATAGGATATGGACTAGCACCATTAATAACTGCAAGATATGGTTTTACCAGTCCTTTAATGGGTTTAATCCCTCTACAAACTTCTTTTCTTGAAAATTGTGATCTCTCTCAAAATGATGATATTGTGACTAAAGTTTCTCTGATATTAACAAATGAAGATGATTTTCCTTATCGATTCCTTGAACTTTCATTTGACCTCTCTTCTGCTAAAATTAATCAGGTCTTCATAAGTGAAATACAAGTCTTCAATGGAACAGGTTTGTTATTTTTATAATTATTATGGTTGTTATATTTTATAGTTTGTATCTTATTCTGTTTCAAATTAGTAAATATTCATATGTAGTAGAAACCTCAGAACTCA
Source organism: Petrosia ficiformis (assembly GCA_947044365.1). Lineage (NCBI taxonomy): Eukaryota > Metazoa > Porifera > Demospongiae > Haplosclerida > Petrosiidae > Petrosia > Petrosia ficiformis. The sequence goes on along the minus strand of OX345636.1, from coordinate 12,051,821 downwards.
CTTTTTGATTCTTCCTCGCATCAGATCTATTCAGGACAAATTTATTGTGTAATTGCTATTAGAACTGAAGTTCAATTTACATCTTTGCTATACATACCTAACAAATGAACAGGTTCTTGTTTCTCTGATACCTGTATATATCATAAACCATTTTATGCCTAGATTACTTTTTGAACTTTTTTTCATTGTTTATGGCAGAAGTAGATAAAAAGAGCTAGTTATACAGCCAGCTTTATAATAATAATAATTATATATATCAGGCTTGGGGCCGATTGCGATCGTAATCGATTGTAATCGATTATACATTTTGTGTAATCGTAATTGTAATCACACCTTCAAAATTTTATGTAATCGTAATCGTAATCATAATCATGGTCTGTAATCATCTGTAATCATTAGTCATTTCCTGCAAGTTCCAGCCTCAAGTGCACCAGTTGAGCGACTTTTTTCCATTCCTAGAAAAATCTTTAGACCTGAAAGGTGCCTTATCCATGATGAACTTTTTGAAAAGTTGATGTTCATTAGATGTAATAGTTATTGTTCATAAATCATAAGATATAATAGTTAAAATCTAATAGTTATTGTTCATTTCCTGTTTCCAAGAAAAAAAATGTATGTAATTGTAATCATAATCGTAATCATGGTTTTGTAATCGTAATCGTAATCAGCATTTTTTGACCGTAATCGTAATCGTAATCAGTCTCAGTAATCATCGTGTAATCGTAATCGTAATCATGTCTTTGTAATCGGCCCCAACCCTGATATATATATTAAGGTTGGGTGATAATAGACAATCAACTAACGGTTATTGGCAAAAATATTATCACGATTATCACGCTTTTTATCATCAGAAAGAATAATAATTCCAAACCGAATTAACAAGTACAATTAACAAGCTCGATTAGTAAGTACAATTAACATATATGTTTGTCTTCTTTTTCAGGTAGTAGAACAGCCTTGTCATTTTTGCCACGGTAATCTTACTGTGATTCACTTATTCACAATATTATCGTATTACCGGTATATCGCCCAACCCTAACATACATGTATATATATATATATATATATAATATATATATATATATATATATAATTATATTATATATATATATATATATATATATATATATATATATATATATGTATATATATATGTATGTGTATAATTTATATATACATGTATATGTATATATACAAGAATAATAAAAAGCATTAAATTTTTTTTAAAATGAAAGAGTATGTAGGGATGTAAATCAAATCTGAAAAAAGCACAGAAACAAGGTTGGGATGCTGCTTTCAACAGAATTAAATACCACTTGCACATAACAACCACACATAGGTGTTACTTCTTTCTGTTTTCCCTTTACTCTAGCTATATACATGTATATTTATGTAGAGTTGTTAGGTGGAAGTGGTATTTAATTTTGTTGCTAAAAGCAAGCCAGCATCCCAACCTTGTTCCAGTGCTTTTTTTGGTTTTGATATATATCCCTACTTACTCGTTCAATTCTTGTTTTGATTCTATTTTTAAATTATTCTGTATAATAATTTGTAGGTACATTGTTGTTCAAATATATGTGATGACTATTCTGTTTCATTTATAGCATTGATATTTTCTGTAGGAAGTGTTGCTATAATCTTAATGTCTATTCTATGTATATTGGCTATGTAAATATGTATAATTAATACAATATACAATTTATTTGAACACCATCTGATATCCACATCCATCTTTAAATTAATTAATGGTGTAGTTTATTAATGGATGTGGTGTATCACAAATGGCGTCCTATTGTAAGTAGGATGCTATAGTGGCTGAAAGTATTCGTTGTCTAGGTCAAGAAACAGAACAGTACGAAAGTTTGTTCCCCTGAATAAAAATAAAATTAATTTTGTATTCGTGCTAAAACTACTTCAATAGTTTCAGAAACGTAGAAATCTATTTTTATTTTTAAAAAAAAGAGGAATATATAATAGCTAATGGTGAATGATAATAATATGAAGATTTTGCCAGTTTTGGTACTTGCCGGTTCTCTACTTTAACAACATTCTCTGCCCATCTAAATGATATTATTAGTCATAAAACTACTCAATATCAAAAGTTTTTTGTATATTTTAACTTGTATGTAAATATTAGTAGAGATTTCTGCTTACCACTTGAAATTGAAATGTATGGGTGGCCATTTTGTTTTTCTGAGCCATCCCTACATAGAGAATGCTACCATACAAATTTAGGGTAGCAATAATGATTATTGAGGCACACAATTACAATAAAACTATAATTGAAAAATTACACATCTCTATTTAGTTATTGCATTCATACGTATTAGCTATGTACTAAATCCTATAGATACAACTGTCAATGACAGTGCTATTAAGTTCTTGATATCAAATCAGTTCCTTCAGTATGGTTCTAATAATGTACAATCATCAGTTGAGTTATCATGTACAGTAATCAATGAAGGATCATTCATATTTTCATGGATGGGACCAAATGGAGTAATAGCCAATACTGACAGGACCAAACTCGTTTTAGCTGATACAAGTCGTACCAGTATTATAACTATCTCTCAGCTAAATATCTCTGATAGTGGAATTTATACTTGTATGTCTAGCTATCGACATTCAGATCTAGAAGATGTTCCTAGTAAAACTGCTACAGTATTTTTGACACTTGAAGGTAATCTGTACATGTCTGTCTTTACAATTATTTTTTAAATTACAATTGCACAAAAATACAGAGGAAATGGTATATTTAAACACAACAACCTTTCGATACTCATTTGTCTCTTGTTCCTTCAGCTTGTGGATACCCTTACAATACCAGTTTCTATAATATTTCTGCTAGTCAGCAATACATGTACACTTAAGCAAAGACTCAGAAGCAAAAATGGCTTTGTATTTAGTCAAGTATTTACATTTGGTTATAATGTTATAGAGAGACAATAAACTTTCATAAAATCCTGTGAAGTGACACGTCCACATACCATTCATATTAATTTAACTTTATATCTATTGAAAGCAAGCCTCAGTAGCAAGTGTACATTATATATGAAATGCAAATACAAATACGTTTGACTATGACGTATTTCAAATACAAAATACAAAATTTTTTTGTTATGTAATATTATAGGATCAGTTACACATCTCGATTCAGTGGAAGTACTATTAGATGATATTGTAGTGTTAGAATGTAACTTTACTGGTTATTTACCTTTTCCTTCTGTGGTAATATGGAGAGATGAAGATGGTAATGAACTATTTAATACTGATGGGTTTAATATATCAACTGATATGAATGGATCTGGTAATTCTCAGAGAGGAGGTGTTAGTTTGGAGAAAGGTGTGAGGAGTATACTATCAATCTCAATAGTAATGGATAGTGATCTCGGAGATTATGTGTGTGAAATGGATGGAACAAACATACAAGGAACAATAAGATTGACAACATCTGAAAGTACAGTATACATGTGTTGAAATGTTTCTTGTGCATTACCAAACACTAAATAGATATTATAATTATTTGCATAGTTGAGATTATACTAGGCTGCCTTTCAAACTCCCAAACATTTATAAAATATATTTTGCAAAACGAAGTCTAGGGCATGTTCAATGTTACACATTTAATTAGTTATTATTACTAGGGGGAAAGTTTCTCAAAGACACCAGGTAGCTATATTTTTTTTCGGATGGTAACAATGCTTTCAACTAATTTTTTACATAACAAATCAGCCATAAAATTAAAACTCTGTAATCATGAAGAGTGTGCGCACTATACGTATTATAGTACAGACATAAGTATGGATGTCCTAATTCTAAATTTGTGTGAACATTTGTGTATCTTATATAATTATAGCTCACTCATCATCAACTTCATCAAGATTGCCAAGTCCTAGTGTGACACATACGTTCATAGAGTCTGGATCACAAGGTGATGTAATCACTGGGTAACCTTTAATGTTTGCATAATACTTACATATTCAAATACACATATATAGGCCTACATTTGTGTGTTTTGACGATATTCGACTATTTTGTAGTTTATTAATGGGTATGGTGTATCACAAATGGCATCCTATCGTAAGTAGCATGCTGCAGTGGCTGAAACTATTCGTTGTATAGGTCAAGAAGCAGAACAGTACGAAGTTTGTTCCCCTGAATTTAACTTAATAAATTTTGTATTCGTGCTAAAACTACTTTAATAGCTCCAGAAACGTAGAAATTTATTTTTATGAAAAAGAGGAATAATAGCTAATAGTGATAGTATGAAACACTAAATAGATATTATAATTATTTGCATAGTTGAGATTATACTAGGCTGCCTTTCAAACTCCCAAACATTTATAAAATATATTTTGCAAAATGAAGTCTAGGGCATGTTCAATGTTACACATTTAATTATATATTATTACTAGGGGGAAAGTTTCTTACGTGCCCTCAAAGACACCAGGTAGCTATGTTTTTTTTCGGATGGTAACAATGCTTTCAACTAATTTTTTACATAACAAATCAGCCATAAAATTAAAACTCTGTAATCATGAAGAGTGTGCACACTATACATATTATAGTACACACATAAGTATGGATGTCCTAATTCTAAATTTGTGTGAACATTTGTGTATCTTATATAATTATAGCTCACTCATCATCAACTTCATCAAGATTGCCAAGTCCTAGTGTGACACATACGTTCATAGAGTCTGGATCACAAGGTGATGTAATCACTGGGTAACCTTTAATGTTTGCATAATACTTACATATTCAAATACACATATATAGGCCTACATTTGTGTGTTTTGACGATATTCGACTATTTTGTGATAAAAGTTTCATGTTCGCCAAAAATGCCTATATGTGGTGGGAATGCGTGACCATTATTTTTGTGAATATAGTTTTTGCAGTCAGTCAGTTTTTCCAGAAAAGCCTATAGCCCATGAAATGGTAGCATAATTATACATGCATATTATATTTATGCATAGTATTGCATACATACATACATACACACTTATATGCATACATGTACATACATATATACATGTAACATACATCCATACATACATACATACCCATTATGCACACACATATACATACATATACACACACACACACACGTACACAAACACACACGTGCACAAACACACACACAGACACATACACATACACATGCGCACACCTTTGTGCAGTTTTGTTTGGAAAATAGTTAGATAGGTACATGTAATTGTTTGAAAGAATTGCTTAGTCCCACAATATATCTTCATTTGCATACCATACGTATACTACCTAGTAGATTTGTGAATAAAGTTTATAATGGCACAAGTTAATTTATACATACATACATGTATTGACATTTCTTCTTTTAATCTCTAAAAATTATTGTTTTATCTACAGCCAAGAGTGCCTTATCAATCACTCTATCAGATATTATGCTGTCCACTATCACTCCTTCTGATATACCCACCTTGTCACCTACATCTGTGATAGTAATAGTCATAGCAGGTGTGGTGGTGTTGTTCACTGCAGGAGTAATAATACTGAGTGCCGCCACTGGATTGTATTTATGGAAACGCTCAAGGAAACGAAAACGTACACAATTTAATATGACACAAAATGAATTGTACATGTACATAGCTACGGATTTGAAAGTGTCTGAGAATGCAGCATATGGTGTAAGTCAGAAAGACACTGCTGTCATTTATGAACAAATTAATGATATGTGATTGTTAAAAGATTTCTTGAAATAGATAGATATTATCTTAATTGTTCTTGAAAGTTATTATTAGAAAATCAGAATATATAGAAAAATCATAATACAAAACGAAGTTATTTATAATTAAACACATACACTAAGAACATGAAAATATAATGGATAGATAGAGGAGTGGAGGGTTACTGTAAACATATTATCTGTCTGTTACCAGATTTCCAGCTATAGAATTGTGGAGGAATCTGACTCATTTGGCATCAAATAAAAATCAATATGTATATACACAACTGCTAAAGTGTACTTTATTCATGTATACATCCAATGAATTTGAAGAGATGTTCCTCATCATGAATCATGGAAACAACATGAAAAAATGAACCACCTAATGAAAACCCAATGTGCCTCAGCTCATGAAAACTTAATCCATCTCATTACAGTAACCCTATTGATAGTATGTGCTTCATAATTTTGGCTCATCATGATTACTTAATAAAAGTATGTAATTATTACTACATGTATTATACATTTGACAACACTAATTCCTCATTTTTGTGTGTGCATATATATATATAATAGTATTTGAAGCAGTGAAGTCTGAAATGAAGTAGTAATTAACTTAGCATTAATTGCAGCTATGAAGCAGTGAAATGTAATCCATGAGGCTATAAGAAACTGTGAAGGTATGAAGTTAGGAAGCTATATGAAGCTAAGACGCTGTGAAGCTATGAAGTTAGGAAGCTAGGAAGTTATGAAGCTAAGAAGCTGTGAGTCCAATAATGGCACTTCATCATATCATGAATGTATCTTTAAATATCATGATACAAATCATTCAGGATGGAAGCCATTTGATTAGTTGCATTATCTTGTCTGTCATCATGTATATTGTACATGTTTGTATTATATATAGTGTTACCCTAAAGAGCATGCCCATAGCTATGAGGTTAGGAAGCTAAGACATTGTGAAGCTATGAAGCTAGGAAGCTATTAAGCTGTGAAGTTATCAAGTTAGGAAGATGCTGAAGCTGTCTTCTTAGGATGCATAGGACTCCCACAAACGTAAACGATCTATCATAAATTATGCCACATATGATTTATAATCAATCAAACTACATAATCCACTGTATATAATAATTATAGCTTTGAATGACATTTTGATCTACTCATACTTGTGGTCTATCATAATGTAACAAACAATTATGTGGATATCATAAATAATTATAATAATTTATTTGTGTAGAATACTTGCTTATGACCAGATTGTTATGATTGTAATGACCGTTCCTGGAATGCAAGCTCTCTTTTCTACTACTGATGATATTATGCAGTTAGAGGTATTTTATGACTGATTAATACTCAGTTCTTGTGTAATTATGTATAATGTCTTGTCCTTATATTATTTTAGCTAACTAACACAAAGAGTATACAACAAAATTATATAAATGAGTCTATATAATTTTGTTGTATATTCTTTGTGTATGTAAAATACGTATATTTATGCATGTCTCTTGACATTTTGTTTGTATATAGTTATATGGAATAACTACTCGAGTTTCAAACAGTTTACAAACCGCTGTCCTAGCCACAAATTATCTGTGCAATGGAGAAGTTCAATCACCTAGCAGGACAAGAGTTATAGCAGATCCTTCATGTGCTAACGATCAACCAGAACTCGACATTCTTATAGGACTGGACCATTATTGGAGTAACTCCTCTGGTGATGTGGTGCATGGAAAACCTGTCCTTCCATTTAAGCCGAAAGCTATTGATTGGACGTTTCAAGCATTTATGACAAGCCCTGGAAATTCTCAAGGAATGTAATGCAGTCATCTAAGACCAATTGAGTCATGAGATTGTAGACTGTTCTACCTGATAGATGCCCACTAAGCACAAAAAGATAAGTTCACATCCAAAATTAAATCAGAATTGTGTATATATGATGCCTCTGCTTATGATTTATCATTAAATGTATACCCAAGTTCAGGCAGAGCATTTTGCTCAGATTTCATATCCACAAGGTCACATTCTCAGCCGATACTGCGAAGATGCATATTCCACCATTCCAAGGATCTAGAACATGCATTTAGAAAATTTGTCACAAATATACTAAGTTAGAACCCACTATAAAAGGAATGCATGCAGTGAGTCTAACAGCCAAGGTTTATGATCCACTTGAATTTGTTTCCCCTATCACTGCTCACCGAAGATGTTATTTCAGAGTTAGAAAACAGTTGTTAAATAGGACAAGCCACTGAATGAAGAGTTGCTATTGATATTAGGTTTGATTAAGGCAGACACCATTACAAATCAAAGATGCATATACTTGAATGAGATCATTGGCCCAGTGGGGAAATACATAAAGTTTTCAAGGAATCAGTGTTGCTTCATTAAGGGCATATAGTGTAGTACTGTACTTAAAGATATATACATACAGGTGATAGAAGCCACATAAGACTCCTTTCTGCCAAGACAAAAGTTTCTCCCACACAAACACAGACAATCTATATGTTGTAGCTACATGCTTTACAAATTCAAAGGTGTCACTATACTGGATTAAAAGTTTGTAATCATGCATGAGTGGAAACAGTTTGTTCAGAATTGTGTGACAGAGGTAAGAGGATTAATACATGTCAAGTGTCCAGGGAAAGACAACCATGTGGCTATATATATATAATTATATATATATTGTTTTTTTAATAAGGAAAACCCAATAGCATAATGTTAATAATATAAAGGACTAACAACATATAACTATATAAGAATGAATCAGAAAGATCATAATTAAGTCAAAAGTTCTAAATGTTGGATTAAAAATTTAATAAAATTGTGAAATTGAAGTGCAATCTTTAGTTGCAGCGGTGAGATTAATTGTTCCAGATTTTTATAGTAGAGGGAAAGAAAGAACGATAAAAAGAAGAAGTACATACCAAGAATGTTCAAAAAGTATTGTGACTATGATTACATAGATAGAAATTTGTGTTAGTTCGAGAATGGAAAGGAGGATTAGGAAAGAAACAAATATTATGATGAATTTTACAGAGAAGAAGGAAATTAGCACAAAGACGACAAAGAGAAAGAGTGTCCAGCTTGAATCTGGTGAGGAGGGGGAAATAAAAAGCTGACTAATTCTTTGAAACCACTTTAAGAGCAAAGTGAGTCAAGTGATGCAGGAAGATATATACTGTAAGGAGAATTTTGTGCCATGAACTAAAGAATGCATAACTCAATATGGTGCATGGAATGGTGCATATAGAAGTTGACCAACCTCAAAGAAACCTCAAAGGATATTGATAACACTACAACCCAAGAGACTGTTTACCACAGATGAAAAAGTCACAACAGTCACTTTACCTGCTCATAACTGAGAGGTCAGTTAAACTTGATATGATTCTCGATTGTGAGAGTTTTAGTACCTTCAAGAGACTAATCTGTGTAACTTCATATGGATATAGTATTATTTAGAAATTTGCAAGACTCCTTAAAGGTTAAAACTAAAAGAACTAGTGAGTTAGCCAACTGTGAGATATCTCTCAATGACTTGTTGGAAGCTAACATTGATGACCAACAACAGATATATGTTGCTTCCAAATACTTGTATATACAAGTTTTTGGAGGCAACAATTCTCTTATTACTAATTAATCTGGTTTGTTGAGATGTCAAGGCAGACCATTATTAAATATTTTTTAGTTACAATTATGACAATCTTGCGTCCATGTAATAATAGTAGAATGTGACTTTCCATGTGCTCAGTTATACATTCAGTGATTCTGTTAACATTTACTAATTACGTACCAGCTGGGATCATTTCATAGCAAAGAGGTGCCAACATTCCCTATGAGACAAGACTACCTATTTTGCTAAGTCCAATTCACAATGTTACTACATTGATTGGGAGTGTCATGAATGAGTCAAACACAACAGAGTGAGACGAGATTTTAGTTGAGATCAATGGATTTTGAAGGGAAGATTGATCATCAGCATGAAATTTGATTCATAGATGTGTTATCCGTCAAAGGATAGAAGGAAATCCCTGTTAGTTACTTCCTCCGTTACCAGACTTTATATAGAGTTGTCGAAGCTCCATCATTCTCCTACACTAGGCTAGGTTTAACTGGTCCTCTTTCAGTGAGGTCATAGCAGCATATTTCAACACTGTATCTCATCTCACCACCACTAAAACCTTTTTAAATAGCTTCCAATGATTTACTGCTAAACGAATATTTCCACTGAAGTTTGTCTCATATAATGGGAAAACCTTTAAATCAGCTGCAAGTAATATCAAAACTCAAAACATCCTCATGTTCAACAGGGGTTTAGTGGACTACATATCAGTTGAGTACCTCATTGAATTGCAAGAGAGTCATCGCTACCAAACCCAAAGAAAGAAACTACTTGTGCTGTGTCACAAGATTTACTAAAGATATTGGCGAGTTGATTGCTTTTGTAGGAGCTGCTGAGAGGATTGAAGAAGACAAATTTAAAAGCTTTGAGCTACTTGATTAACTACTTGTATGCATTTATTTGTTTCATTTAATTGGTTATTGCATTTCCTTTAGTTGACCAACGTGGTGAAGGGGGGGGGGTGAATTGGGGGGGGGGGTTAATGCTATATTGATTATTCAGTTTGTGCACAAAACAAGATATATAGAGAAAAGAAGTATCCCTATATATAGATCTAATTATATGACTGCTACGATATTGCTTAAGACTTTCTCATGTCTGAAGCTCAACAACATTTTCCATTTGTACTTGTTAATAGTTCTTGCATAGGTTTTGCAATCGGATTCAATCATAATAATTGAAGCTAACATGCTAATAGTTTATTAGTTGAGTCAGAAGGAAGCTTCCTTAGTTTTGTTTTAATAACAGAAAGATTACATACCTCAAGTTTTAGTAATTAATTAAAGTACTGTAAGAATCATTTTAGTTGTAAGTGTATAATTTTGTTGATATTTATCATCATGTTGGTAGATTCAGTTGCGAGATTAATTGAGCTTTATTTAATAACTTTGGGTTGAAATGTTCTGTTTTATGAGAATTATTTATTATGTTATTAAAGCTCCAAAATTCTTACAACTCAATTGTAAGTGTATATAGTTTTAGATTTTAATTATCAAAGTATTAATTTTATTAATCTTGTGAAAACAACTTTTATAGCCACAAAACTAGTCATAGTTAAACAAAATTTTAAGCAAACTTAGTAATTGTTTTATTAATTATAATTACGATTTAGTTTTTGTCATAGTTACTTATGTCCAGGGGAACTAACAAAAATTAGTTATAGTTAATTAATAAACCATCATTAGTATATATGTAAAACATAACAATTAATTTACTCCACTAATTATAGCTGCAACGTAATCATATTTGAGGTCTATGCTAATTAACAACTATGTGGATATGCAAATATAATTGCGTGTGAGATTCTGATTTGTGTTACTATGCTTTCTCATGCTTGAAACACAATACCCTATTACAATTAAAGGTTCGTAAGCAACGTATTTTACCAATAGCTTTCTTACAGCTGGAGCTTGAGCGCGAGTTCTATTATGCGCCTGCCATTATTGCCCGAGTTATAAGGAAAGCAAATATAGAAATGGCCTTATGAAGCAAAAGACTTCATAAATAGAACAAGTTCTGTTCATACGTTTGTCATATATTCGTACATCTTTGGTAATTCAACGTGCATAATTACACGACATCAAATTGCATCTATGACTGTTACAAGGTTAAGATATGTGCAACTGATGATGGAAAAGCCATAATAATTGTACAAACATTAACAGAAAAACCTATAGAGATCTTGAGATGCAACTAATAACTCAGGAATATTTTTTACCTGAGAGCTACTTAATTAAGATTCTGGAATTAACTGTTATACTGTTTGAATGTCCTTGTAATCAGATAAGTTTGAACACATAACTTTTTCTATTTCTTTCAAGCTTTGCCGACCATAACGTTCCATAATTGTGTTATGAGTACTAGATTTATAATGATGTCCCCCGTGTCCTTTTCGATAATGATGAATGGTAGCAATCTTCTCATTAACTGAGTATTGTTGGAATAGATTGTTGCTCCAATTCAATATATAATGAACACCGCATGAACGCACTACAGATGGACGAACTATCAATTTTGGTGGGTAATGTAATGTTGTTTTCATTTCTTCAGTTCTTCTTAGGTATATCGGTAATTTCATTTTATCACACATAGTAAAATTATCTATTTTAATAGCAACTCCATTGTCATGCCAATAATAGTTACTGAATGATAAAGAAGCATACTGATTAATGTCTGTAGTCTCCTTGATTTCCTGTATCATTCCAGACCAGGTCATGTGTTTACGAGGTACAAGAATCTCATCAATATCATACATTGCTAAATACTCTACTCTGTGTAATGAACGATATATGCAATCATTTATCACAGCTGTCTGTCCATACAAGAAGGTATCGATTCCAATAGACCAGTCAATTAGCTCTAGTATACCACTCTTTACAAATGAATTTAAAGGATTTATTATATCCTCTGATATAAATTTCTTCTCAAGATACACAAACACAATTTCAGCACCAAGTGAAATATGTATTGCAATCCAGTCCACTAGAACTTGTGGATCTGTTATATTGAAAAGTGGTTGATGTAAACACACACCAAACTTTAACATTTTCTTATGTTGATGAGGGAGCACTGGAATATATTCTGATAGACCTCTTAAACAGTTGGTATCAGTAGTCAGTGATACATAAGCTGGAGAAACAGAGTAAATAGGACCCATTGTTCTCAGTAAATAATTTACAAATTTACGTGTTTGGCCATTGTGTTTGTAAGGATTATAAACTCCACTTTTCAACCATACTCTTACTGGTACACATAAATATATGCTATTGTCATACACAATCTTTAGTTGTAGTTGAGGACGAAGTCTATTGTGATCATCTTTCATAGAGTTCAAAACTATAGATGGTCTACCATCTCTGTCATAATAGAAAGCACATTTTCTTACCTAGAGTAATTTTATAATTATATGTAATGACATGTATACTGTTATTATGATAAATACTATAGATGTATATTGTGCATAACAATTGTTATTTAAAGAATCTAAATTACTGCTAGATGGTAAAATTCGTGGCTTCCGATTTTCTTGGATGCAGCTAAATGTTTCATATGAAATGTTTCGTGGGTATAGTACATTTCGTGGGGCTATAGTGTAGTCTATATCACTGTAAAAAATGATTGGCTGTTTTTAACAAATGCTTGGTTACATGAGTTTCATTTGCTTTTAAATAATAAGTATATTAATATAATAAAGCATCTATGGAAGGAAACATAGGAAGCCAATATTAATTGAAAAACAATTTATAATTTCCATTATAAACATAATTATTATGTTCCTAATGAGAAAGTACGGATGTACTATCCATTAGGAACATAATACTTTCTGTAATAAACATGTTTATTATGTTTCTAATGCAAATTACAGGTGTACTATCCATTTAGCAACATAGTAATTGTTCCTATTTTATATATGTATATATATATATATATATATATATATATATATATATATAAACATGATATATAATGCAAATAGAAAGCATGCAACTGATATAACCACACCAATTGTTTGAAACAACCATTAATTTACAGTGTATATACACATGTGATTTCATCTGTAAAGGATACAGTTCCAACAGGTTAAAATATTATGTCTAATATCTTGTATTAGATGCACAAAGAAGGTTTGGAAATCTAAAACGATTTAATTAAAATATTATTCTGCTTCATTGTATATCTAATTTTAATTAGTACAAGTACATGCATATCACCATGCAGTCATAACAACCAATTAAATGACTATTTCCACTATTCCTTGCAACTGTACTAACAATAAGTGCAGTGCAGTTTAGTTTGCAAATATTATAATACTTCCATGTTATTCAGAGTGGTCAGGCCAGGATTTGGGTTAGGTCAGTTAATTATAGGTACGTTAAAAGTTAGTTATCAAGAAAAGGTTCAAATAAAGCAAAATGTCCAAAGATATATTATGTTCAGGCCTATTGCCAACAGCACAAATGTGTTGGCTATACTTCACTAAGACTCAATGTGTCAGTCATGTACATGTAATATTATATAGTAGCTTGTAGACCATTCACTAGCTGTATTAGTTGCAGGCATGCATAACCATCATTACAGTAGTCAATGTAAAAGCTTGGAAGGAAACTGAAAGTTGATGTTCTGAATAATATTACAGATCCAGCTTCAAAGTGACAGAGAATGTGCAAATAATATTATTTTATAAAAACTTTCAGAAACATCCTTTGAAGTTTTGAAAGTCAGGAGTACATTTTCAGTGATGACCAGTACCTAACTACCTAATACCATAAAAGAAAAAAATTGTGCTGAACTAACAATGTGCAGTTATAGACACACCCTTATTAAAACTGTGTGGGTTTGTGCAGTTGTTATTATTGTTGTGATGTTTTTTTAGGTAACTGGATCACCTTATGTGACATCAGTCTTCTAAAGGTTAATTAACTAGTTAATTAACTAGTTAATCATGTTTATTAATTATGTGGCGGAGTGCTAAAAATTCAGCGCTATAACTTTTGTATTTTACAAGACTGAATTTTCTAACCTACTTTGCTGGAAAGAAGAGTTGTCATTGATATTTAATTTATGCTTCGCTATCATCAGAAAGAGTGCAAGGCGAGTGCTTGAAAGTGTAGTAGTCACACAGGCAATGCCCACCTCTTTACTAGCCTGTGTAACTTCTGCATTTTAAACATCAGTGACTTTTAACTCACTTAGCTAGGTGGAAGACCTTCTAAGAAAGCCATAGTTACCAAAAGTATGCTTCGTTAGCCAGGAAGGCTAAGTGAGCTAGTCTGGCAATCAATTTGGTCAATTAAAACCCCACACAATTTTCTTCTTTTGTGGTAACTACCTACTTACACTGTTAAGTTATTTCAACATCGTTTGATTGGTTTTATTGTTTCATTATAACTCTTGTTTTAATTGCAGTTGTTCTAAATGTATATAATAATTATGTGTCTATATGTTACTTCCATACAAATATTACCATGTATAACATGTGAACTCCTGTTAAATTTTGTTAATAGTAAACAGTTGAAGCAGTTCAATAAACCAATGCAGGTAATTTTACATTTTTTGGACTGTGTGTATGTTAATTTTTAAAACATTCAAAGTTTATGTTATACATGGTAAAAGGCTGTTGAATGTTTATATACAAGTGCTACTTAGATCAAGTGCTCTTTCAAAGTTTATGTTGAGTATTTGAGAAAACATGAATAATCTAATTGATTGAAACAACAATTCAGTTATTACAGTGATACATAACTACCTATACTATTATAACTACTCATATTCATGAGTATTGCATGAGCTAAAATTAGAACTAAAATATTTTTAGGGATGTCATTTTGATAATTTTTGGTTGAAACAGTTCACACATTTGCATATATGTGCCAGCAAAAGTCAAGACTTGCAACACATGTGAAGATTTGAATAGTGAGTGTGATAATTGTATTGCCGGTACCAAACTAAACTGAAACGAAATCTTGAAACGTAATACCCTAACCAAAACAACATTAATATATATATATATATATATATCAGCATACTATGTCTGGATAATTTGTTACAATGTAGTGTTGAAAATTAGCAATTATTAGAAAACTGTCATACTCAGCAGAAAGTTCTGACAAACACTTTTTTTTCTATAGTGTACATGCCATTGAATATAAATATATACATGTTTCTCACTGCCTCAATCTAGAAAACTTACTAATTCACTTAGTTAGCTAGAATGAAATCTTTCTAAGCTTAGAAAGCCATAGATACCAAAAACATGCTTTGCAATCGTTATAGCCTCAGAAAAACAGCAAGGCGAGTATTTGAAAGTGTAGGAGTCAGTGCCAAAGCCCACATTTAGTGTTTTTATACTTTCGTGAGGCACATAGCTCCGATTTTTGTACTGCTTTAAAATAAATAAAAGTCTTCTTCGTGGACAATTTTTTTTCATTCGATAGCATAATTTATTTGCAACTAGAAGAACTTAGCAACTGTAAATTTCTTCATCAACAAGCTCACAAACAGGAATAAATACAAACGCAAATATATATATATATATATATACATAAGAGTTAATGTCTTATAAACTATAATTAGTTTCAGACAAGAACAATTGAGTTACTATTTAAGAGAATGTAACTTACAAGAGCATTTCTTTGTGGTTGAATCCACATCATTTGATGGTCAGAGGTATCAGCTTTATTAGGATTCACAAGGATACTCCACGAAAAAGCGAGATCAATATACAAATATCCTACTGCTAACAAGCAACATATCATGAAACACCAACACCAGCTCTGACACCTCATTTTCATATACGGAGGATCAAATCCATACACATGCAGGTATAACTCCGTCATATAGCAGCCTCTCCGCATAGGCGGAGCTGAGGGTTAAGTTTTGTCCAAAAGTATTCGATACAGAATTTCTCGTTGCGCAGAGTAAAAGATCAATACACGAACAAACCAGTTTTCGGATAGCCATACATTTCAATTGCAAGTGATGACCTGAAATCTCTGGTAATATATACAGATACGTTTTAATACACACATACCTACTTCTACCAACACCTTCTAGGTGACCAAAGATTGTTGTTAGGGTAGAGAACTGCAGAGTGGCAAAATCTTCATAATTATTATAATATTATTTAAACAAATCATTCCAATCGCATTCATAGTAAAATTCTGGTCTACAAGTATCGAGATAATATCCTCAGATACTATGAAAGAAGAGAGTCTCAACGACTACAAAGATTTGATCTCGAATTTGACGCCATTTTCATAAGTGTAATTATATTCGAGCCACGACTTAATTACGCATGCGAAGAGAAAATGCTTGTTGCATAGTAACAACGTTTGTGAGCAAATACATTCTTATAATACTAAATATAATAATTATTAATATGAAAAGCATTGGAATACTGAATGGTTGACACAGTGACACATACTAATTCTTGTAGGACTGCAGACAGTCATAGAGAATAGACATCATCTGTAATTATAAGTGAAAAGGAATGCATAAATAGTTGATATATACAAAAAAAAAAACGACCTTCATTGATGAACAAATTTTAATGAATATATGATTGTATGATTTCATGATATAATATAACTTACACCTGTATTTCTGCAATCTACAAAAAATATTCACACCATTCAGAAAAAAAAACAATGGAAACAAGAATAATAAAAAACATTTTCAATAATATTGAAAGAAGATGTAGGGACATCAAAACCCAAAAAGCATGCAGCAAGGTTGGGATGCTAACATAGGACCCAAAATTAAACAAACCACTTCCATATACCTACATAAGTACTTACACCACTATAAAAAAGAGCTGTAATTATGTAGGTTTATATGCTGTACTTATGTAGGGTTATATGGAAGTGGTTTGTCTTGTTCGCATGCTTTTTGGGTTTTGACGTCCATCCATATATACAATTATAATTACAATTAAACAATTATAATAATTATTATAATCATTAATTTTATATATTAGTTATTATATATAATGAGTATATAATATTATATTTATATAATTATATTTTTGTGAAGAGTGCACTGATTTTGCAGAATTACAGCTATTTAGATCCTGAGGGTGAAGCCCCATTCAAGTAGCTGTAAGACCACAAAATCAATGTATAACGTTATAAAACATATGATACCAGCTGAGATTATTGTTTATGGTTTCCAATATACAAACAGAATATCAATATTTTATCATTAGGAAAATATAATATTAAAAATAATTGTTCATATTTACTGGAATCCATACTATTTGGATCCCCTCCTTATAGCATTAGGAATTATTCATATATTGAAACTTATACTCCACTATGTTCAGTAACGTATACTCAACTATATTCAATACATACAAATTATATTTGTAAGAACCTCATTGTAAATGTATTCACTGTATGAATTGACCTTTTACTACCACCAGTGTAAATTTAGTAACTTAGAAACCATTGCATTTATTAAGAAATCACATATTGAAAGTTATACTCCCCTATATTATATCATTTCACATCATACTGGTGCTAGAGTAAGCCAGTAGCCTTTTTTGTTGGAATGTTGTTGTTCTCATGATGATTAAGTAAATTTATAGTGAAGGATGAATGAATGATATGATACAGATACAGGATTCGAAGTAATATATAACAGTTTACATATTCTTTAGCCATGGGAACTAGATGTATATAGTCTATTCTCAACAACTTCAACCAGGAAGGCTTCATTATATAATGCATTTACAGAAATCAGAGTATGGGCAAGAAGTCTAAAGGTGCTAAAACCCATGTAAGTGTAGTCTAGCCACTCCTTGGCTTTGCCTCAGAGTGGATAGTCCACACTAGCACGGGGTTCAACATAATACTTCTCCAACTATACATTTACATAAGATCTAACAACAGCTAGCTATTGAACATGCACAGTACTGCACATCATCTGTTTTCTCCCTTTGTATTTATTAAGAAACCACATGTTAATAATACTGATGTGCTAATTTGATCTTATGTTCAATATATAATCGATATACTCAAATGTGCTCGCTAAAATTGGGTAGGTATAAAACGCGGATCACGGATTACGGATCTGGTTATTCCATCATTGAAATAATAAACAGGTCGGTAAATAGAATAAAACATTCGATAATATATAACTTTGTTCTGATGATAACCTAACAATGATAGGGCTACTATGGGGTGCCATCTGTCTCAAAATACAGTGTGAAGTCAATGTTTAGAAAGTCATCGATGTTTAGCGATGTTTAGCAAATCAATGTTTATAAAGTCGTCAATGTTTATAAAGTCGTCGATGTTTAGCAAATCGATGTTTGATTTCTATAAGTGTGGGAAAATATAGTAATTATTTATTAATAAAAATGTACTTCTGTACAAATTTGCCGTCTGTGTTCTTAAGAAAAAGAGACCGTATGCAGCCTGTTAGGAAGGAGAAAGTGTACACATATGACAGGGATATCATATGCCTGCCACAGTCATATGTTGGGAAAGATGAAAGCATCAGTATTCCTAGGGGGGCACCAACTAGGAACTATTTAGCTAAGCATGGCCTTATAGGGAAAATTCGTTTATCATCTGAGATGATGGAGGAAGAAATTTTAAAAGAAATTTACTCAGTATTTGCTGATGCTATGAATGGAAATCCAAGATTTGATTTCTCCATACTTCAGCAAGCTGGTGGTACTAGTAAATCTCTCGTAATACCTGCATTGTCATCATCTTATACGTGGACAGCCTCAGCTGTAGCTGGCAGAAATTCTAAAGTACCAATTTATATTCTTGCGAAAGAAGAATTAAAGGTATATATAGTCAGTTTAGGTGAAGTGACATATTCACATAGATATTGTCCATACAGTGTGACTTTGAGTCTGATGTAAGCAAAGATGTGGATGAAGAAAATAGGAAAGATGATGTCATTATTATTGACTGCTTGCAATGGAACGAGACTTCTCCATACAGGTGTGTGTGTGCATGTATTCCGTGTGTGTGTATTCCGAGTTAATACAATGATAGTTATGTCACCCTACTAGTATTATAATTTATAATTATACATAATTATTGTCTGTCTGAATAACAAAGTGCGGACATATTTGTCATATTATATAAGTACAATGATTATACTAGTTGCTTTTTATTACTTCAAAGATACGGCACAACAATATTATAATCATTAATGTCTTTGCATGATGTAGTGAATATGTGAGTATATTGGATCAGGAAGATAGTGATCACCGAAGCCCTACACCACCTGTTGCTTCTCCATTGACTCCACCTACTGAAGAGTAAGTGCATAACTATAGTCATTAGTTATTAGTCATTATTGATTGAATGTATGTGACATGATCTGCAAGTAAATTCGTATACATACAATGAAGTCAGTTTTAAACTAATATAGGTCTCTCTGGACTCTTCCCACACTTCTTCAACGTCACCGCAGTGAAGTTCTTCCCACTGACATACATGATAATGTTCGTATTATGATACGTAGACGCCATGTATTGGCAGATACACTTCATAAATTAAGAAATGGACTAGATGTTACAAAACGGCTTCGTGTCACTTTTATTGGCGAGTCTGCTGTGGATACTGGTGGCCCTTTACGAGAGTACTTTACTATTTTGATGAGATGTATTGCACAAAACAATTCACTATTTTGTGGTAAAGAAAATTCATGAGTTCCCATGCACAATATGTTAGAATTGGAAAGGCGCACTTTTCATTTTATTGGTTCAATTGTTGCCTTATCACTAGTGCATGGTGGTCCAGCTCCCAGCTTTTTTTCACCTGCAGTTGCAGATTACATTGTGCATGGGGTACAGAATGTTAGAGCTACAATAGATGATGTCCCTGATGAACAGGTTCAACAGAAACTCATGAAGGTAAATCTATATTTTTATAGAATTGTACTTATTTAATATTTATGTTTTATGTACATAATTATATTGATTCATTGTAGATTCAGAATGCAAACACAGTGGAAGAGTTACAAGAGCTGATCAATAGTGAAGAGTATGACTTCAGATTTGACTTAGGCATTGCCATACCTGTTAATAAAATTCCCCTTGAAGATAAAGAGTTGTTGGTGTCATCAATGGCAAAGCATTTTGCTGTGCTTAAAGTGAAGGCTGAACTAGACCAGATTATTTGTGGAATGTCATCTACACTGAATGTTCTAGAGCTGGTTCGAAGCAATTCAAACTTGACACGATCGCTGTTTCTTTTCAGCAAGTGTCCAACTTTGACAGCAGATGCAATCTTTGACATGTTTGAAGTTACATTATCTCCGATAGGACACAATCAAAGGGATTGCAAAGAGGCAGTCATGATGAACTGGGCTGAACTCACACAATTCCTGGAAAGTAAGAGCTCAGAGAGCAACTATAACCACTTACTTATATTGCATATTAATTTTGTCTATACAGATGCACAAGGGTCAGTTGAGATAAAGACTCCTGATGAAGGAGAACTACTTCGGCTAAAGCTGACCCTCTCTGATGTTCTCATGTTCGTGACAGGAGCCCCATCTGAACCTCCACTGGGATTCACACCTCGGCCATCCATTCAGTTTCATTCTTCTTCTGTCTTTCCGAAGGCTAACACATGCGTCAACAAATTGTATTTACCACTTCAGAAAATGGATTTTGAGGTGTTCAAGTACAACATGATTTCTGGCATTTTAAATTCTCCTGGATTTGGTCAAGTTTGACTTCAAAAGCAGATTTTCTTAGTGTTTGAAAACTTTGACTGTTAATTAAGCATTTACTGTTATGTATATTTATATTGTTATACATTCAGTACTGAAAATTAATTGGGTTTACAGTTTATATGAAATTGTTCAATGAAATGGTCAACTCTAAATAAATATAGTAATTGGGTTTACAGTTAATACAAAATATGTAGAAATTGTTCAGTGAAATGGTCAACACTATAATAATGATAGTAATAATTATTATAATACACATGTCAACAAGGTATATAGCATTTTAAGCACAATCTGTACAGTTTTGCAAATGCCTTCCTACAATCCTTACAGCAACCATATAAAGACTACCTCCTATGTTCAAAGGGATTCAGCTGAGACTCGAGTCTTGTTTTCAATTGCAAACAAGGTCTAAAATTTATGCGTGGTACAGTTACCCTTTCAGATGATGAATTATGAAGTATACCTGCATTCTGCTCAGGATTGTGCGGTATAACTGGCATCACATTATGCTGAATTGCACCTCTTATAAAGAGCTGATTAGGTGTTAGGTTGTTTTCAGTGGACAATGCGTGATTGTGAATGTATTATTGATGAGTGGAAGAAAAACATAATGTAGACAAAATATGTCAGTCTCACTGAGAGGGTCTAATTTCTCATTCTCTTGTAATGATCTGAAAGCGTCATGATAAAGCACACCCACACATCAATATACGTGACGTATGGAGTGCCGTTTGCGTCAAAATTATTCGCATCTCCCGACTCAAACAACATGGATGATAACCCTAACGATCCCAAGGCCTAAACTGGGGGGGTGGGGGATAAGGAGACGTTCTCCATCGTTAGGATGATGTTGTTTAATGTTATTCACAACTTGATCCAAAGCTCCGTCTGTAATATGTGTGTATGTGCATGGTGATAAACCTTCTTCATCCATTCTTCTGTACAAAGTTGCTTGACTAATACTTAGAATTTCTGCAATTTTCACATATGTGAATCTAAAACCCCGTAAAAATTCAATATCTTCAATATCCATGTCGACTTTTGGACGTCCCAAACTTCTAAAGAATGGTTTAGTACTATCACTTATATAATTTATAATATAAAATTTACTATAATATTATACATTAGTCTATAATAATTATAATTCTACTCATACTGTACTTTAGTGCATGTACTTACCTGACTTCTTGCCCTTCCTCAACATGTTGTGCCATTATACCTTGGATATGGGAGGGGCTCGAAGTAAACTGACTTGCTAAACATCTAAACATCGAAGAGTTTGCTAAACATCCATGACTTTCTAAACATCGATGACTTTCTAAACATCTAATAGAGTAATTTTATTGAGCCTTAATAACACGGTAGAGTCTACAAACCCGTTGGGAGCCCTTCTCTTACAGAAGCCAGAGGTCACCCGCGAGGATGGGGGCCTCGTAGAACATAAAAGATGATTCTACGGTTTGTGCGGAGTGTTTCAACCATGAGTAAGGTTGATCACTCCAGAATTTTTGAAGGCGCTCAAGAGAGCTTGATCTAATGGCGTTGATTTGCCCTTCCCAACTGGGCATGTAACCAATTCCGGGAGGCCCACACGGAGTAACTCCCGGCTATCGCATCACGGCAGCAGAGTCTCTTAAACAAGGGCTCGTACTTACGACCTATCCCCAATTGCTTGAGAACAGCGTCGTTTTCCGAAACCCAAGTTCCCAAGGTTCCAACAATGAAACCATCGAGCAGAGTCTCATAGCCTCTCTCCTCCAGCTTTGCCCTGATGGCAGAGTACTTTTCCCTCTTGCGGTCACGCGAGGCCTGGAGATTATCTCCAGTCTCACAGGGTACCGCAACATCAACCAGGTAGGCCTTTTTTGATGTTTCAGAATCTGAAGGTAAAATGACAATGTCAGGCCTTAAAAGTCCCTCGCAACCGGGGACACACTGGTCGAGGTACTTAGTATCAAGTCTGTCAGGGATTGCCTTGACAAGTCGACTAACGATCTTGTCGTGCCGCTCTTTCATTGCGGGCATGTTCCTCTTGCAGACACTCAAACAGTGCTCCTGCGTCTCCCACAACCTCTACAGTATGCTTCATGTACTGGCTTACCCAGTTTCAGTTTTTGGGAAGCTACTGGCAGTTGATTCAGCCGAGCCTTGACTGCGAACCGATATTCTCTATAACGGAGATACTTACAGTTACGCAGCCAATAGTTGGACTCAGGCGTCTTGCTGAAAGAGTGAGCAAGCCCACCCTGTTCCGCAAGATTCGTCCAACGTTGCAGCCAGTGTTTGGATCTCCCATCACGGAGTCTCCTAAGGAGGTTCTCACGCAAATGAGAGTCCAACACCTGGTCTGCTATAGTGATGGAGCTTGGGGGACAGTTTTCACCACCCCACACAAGCGAACATTTCTGTCGGAGCAGAATGCTTTGACTCTGCTCCATATCGTTGACACATCACTATACTTTACTCGGGCACTAGAGAGCTGACCAGATAGATACCTCCATCTGTCCTCCGGACCTTCCACACCCCCACATCGCTTCAGAATAGTCAAATTCAGGGAGTGCTGTGCCATCTCCCTAATCAACGGATCGGGAGAGGTTAGCATCTTGACTGCTTGCGTTATCATCAGTGAACCTAGTTCATCTTCAATGCAACGCAGTCCAAGTCCACCCGAAGTCATTGACGTATAGAAGAACGCATCGCACGTCCTCTGTGGCAAGCCAAGAGAACGCTTGATGCAACTCCTTACGTGACGATCCAACAACTTGGCCCACTTTTTATGGGCAAGTGTCGTCCTGAGCACGTAGTCTAACTTGGGCATGACGAAATCCCTGAAAGCCTCGAGCTTCATCTAGTCAGCCAAAGGCGACTGGAATACACTCTCGACGTCCTTTTTGAAGTCTTTGGACAGCTGGTCCAGGTGAGCTTCAGGGTTTGCACCGAGTAACACACCCAGATGTCGGTATCGATCTTCCCATTTCATTACAGGAATAGTATTCCCGTTCAGAGTAAATGTGGAAGGAAAGACGATCCTCTTACCAGACACATAGCCTGTAGACAACGATGCACACTTGGTGACGTTGAAACAGAGTCCGGCCCAGCTGGCAAACTCCTCAATCCGAGCAATCATAGTCCTGATGGCAGCATCAGTTTTAGCAACAATTGTCAGATCGTCGGCATAAGCCAAGGACTTGACTTCGAACAAGCCTTTCCCGAAGGAGTACCCCTCGGCAGGACATGACATAATGCCACGTAAAAGGCCTTCGATAGCAATGTTGAATACCAGAGGGCTAAGGGGGCAACCCTGTTTTACCCCCCTCGCCTGAGGGATCGAGTCAGTCATATTATTGTCCCCAGAGAGGACTCTAAAAGACGACCCCTGATAGATATCGCGGACGATATCTATTATTTCTCCGGGCACCCCTACTTGTCTCATGGAGAACCACAGCAGGTCATGAGGGATTGACCCGAAGGCATTCTTGAGATCAAACCAAACGGAATACAAAGATTTGTGATTCCGCCTGGCATCCTCCATCAAGGATCGCAACAGAAAGGCATGCTCGCTACATCCCTCACCGGGCATGAAACCTTTCTGGCATGGAGAGATGATCTCTGCCTCACTAGCCCAAGTCGCTAGTCTCTTTGCCCACAGGGCAGCATAGATCTTGTATACTGCATTCTGCAGGGAGATCGGCCGCCAATTGCTTGGTACCGATTTATCTCCCTTTTTGTAGAGCAAGATGGTAGTGCTCTCTTTCCAGGACTTGGGTATTCTTTTTTGGAGACGACAAATCTCCAGAATTTTGGCAAGAATAGAGCCACTCGGATCAATTGCTTTCCACACCTTGTATGGTAGGCGATCCGGTCCTGGGGCAGAATTACCTGGCAGGCGTTTCAGCTGGTGTTTGACTTCCTGAGCCGAAATAGGGACAGAGTCCCATTCGGGAGGATTGTCTCCAGCTTTAAGACATTTCGTCAACCATTGAGGAGGATTTTCCATTGTATTTGTATTTTCAGCGTATTCTTTTTGGAAATGACTTGTGAGCGTTTCCAGCGGAATATCACACCGTGGACCATCTCGTCCCTCCAAAAGTTCCCTCACACAAGCCTTCCTATTTGTTAAGAACAATTTCTGAAGGCGTTGTGCATCAGCCCCATTATATTGTCTCCTAGCCAACACACGGCGACGGGACCTAACAGGGTGGTTCCGACTATTGCGGCCTGCATTTTGGGCCGCCCCGTTGTGCCGACCGGATTTTTGTGACTTAGACTGTTGGGCTGTGCTGGGACCAACAGAAGAACTCTGTGGTCCATTTGCATAGGGATGTTGCTGATCTCTCCTTTGTTGCCTCCATCTCCATCCCTGTGAAGGGTGGAATGACCGCTTGGCAGCACCATTCTCCATACTTTTCTTGCATAGAGATGCCACTCTAGCAGTCAACCCTTCCACAACGGCTTCAAATGATGACCATTGGAAGTCCTCAGAGATATCATCCAAAGCGTTAGAGACATAGTCTCGTAGCTTCTTCTGATCCTCCTCGGTGACCTCCTGGACATAAAACCACTTGGGCCGCGTGGAAGATGATGAAGCAACACCCACAGCCGAACCAGGACCACTTGGTTGAGTAGCCAGGCTCGAACTGTTGGGCTGGTTGGATCGGGCAGGCTGTGGTGCACCGGACTTGGACTTTCTAAACATCGATGACATTGCTAAACATCGATGACTTTCTAAACATACTTCACAGTTTGCTAAACATCCATGACTTTCTAAACATCAATGAATTTCTAAACATCGACGACTTTCTAAACATCGATGACATTGCTAAACATCGATGACTTTCTAAACATTGACTTCACACTGTATTTTGAGACAGATGGCACCCCATATCAGAGCATGCTCAGTACACCCAGCATATGACAAGAGCCATTACTAGGAGGCTAGGAGCAGCATAAATCTATTTGAATCTTGTAAAGATCCATTTTAAACTATACACAGTTGATTGAAGAAGAAACAGGATCAGCTACATTTTGATTGTCAGTGTGTAGTATACAACACATGATATTAATAGTACTGAATCTTTACTTTGTAGGTCATTTGGTTTTAGCACAGTTTGTTTATCTTGTTCCCAGTTGGCTACTCTACAGAATTGTAAGTAAAAACCTTATAATTACATGACTGAAATACTAATACTTATTATGACAAATTTTAACTTCATTAAGGTCATTTTGGTGTCTCCCATCACCACAATCTGTATCTGGCCTGACACTCTGGCAGAATATTTTTACGTAAGTGGCTAAAGGATAATACACCTCTATGTAATTATCATAGTTTAATAACAGGTGAAACATGAGTATTACTAGTAACAATACATTGGATCCACCTACATTGCCTCCAACCAATTCACAGAGTTTCCAGCTGGGGTTTGATGAGATTGACGATACAGACTTCGATTTCAACAACAAGTGCAGTTACCTGCAATGAAAGCAGAGATTTATTGAAGAAGATGAAATCATATTTGCCATCTTATATCACCAACTGCTTTTTAGCAGCTGGCTTTGACTCAGCTGAGGTAATTGCAAGCATGGATTTATCAACAAAGCCAGGTAATTCTCTATACGTCATGGAAAACTATATAAATGGACAATTTCCTGGTGATGAAAAATATACTCATATCATGAGGGGGTCAAAGCAGTGTAAATTTCCTCCTGGTCACAAAATAAGAATTGAAAAATTTGTTGAAGCAATAAGAAGAGATATAAAGAGTAAAGATATCAATCCACAAAACCCACTAAACCGAAAGCGAGCAGGTGGTTTATTAATTTTAATCACTAATCAAAGAAAATCAACATCTTGTGAAAATCATTCACAGTCTTCGAGAACAAAAACATGAAAATCCTAATGTAACAGCTATTCTTAGCGAACTGATGTCTAATGCCTGCCATAACATCAATAAAGTACCAAACAACAGACGATTTGATGAAGTAATGGTGAAATTCAGTACGTCGTTACTTATATATGCTGGACCACTTGCGTATCGTTTTTTTGCAGCAGAATATGACACATGCTCTACCATCGTTGCGTACTATACAGAGGAAAGTAAACAAAGAATATGCGCCTATATCTGAGGGTGAATTTAGATTTGATGACCTCTTACAACATCTACAAGAGCCCACTAATTGTTTCCATCGCAGAAGATGCAACTCGTGTGATAGCTAAAGTTGATATTTCAAATTGATCGGTAGGCTTTGTTTTACCAATAAACAAGACATCTGGATTACCAATTAAAGATAGATTTTTGGCATCATCTTTTGATGCGATTGAGAGCTATTTCAACACATCAAAACCATCGAAATATGCCCTTTTATATATGGCACAACCACTAATACCAGCCACACCAGAATTTATTTTGGCTTGTTTTGGAACTGATAACTCATTTTCTACAGAGGAAGTCTTGAAATGATGGTGCTACATTAGAGAAGAATGCAATAAACGGGGTATCAGGGTCATCAGTCATGGAGCAGATGGAGACACCCGTGCTTTATTAGGAATGAAAATATCCACCAATTTTCTTGTTAAAGATAAAAGCTTCACTGACAGTGTACGAGAGTGTCTTATTAAAATTCCAAGTAAATGGCATACCTGGTTTTTATTAAATCATCCTACAAGCATCTGCTATGTTCAAGATATGGTACATGTAGGTGTGAAGTTGAAATCTCGACTGCTGAAACCCTCTATCATCATACCTCTTGATAAATATACTGCTGGAGCACACCACTTACATTTGCTATTCCAAATGTACAATAAGGATCAGCATGGCTTGCATCAAAAAGATTGGGACCACAAAGACAGACAGAACTACATATATGATGCTGTGGTACGAATAGTTAGTCAGTCAACCATCCAACTGCTAAAGCTGTCTTTTTTTTCCAGTACTGGAAACATTACATTACAAAATCTTCAGCATATAAAATTGAAAACAACTTCATCACCCATAATGCCTATGTTTCCACAGAATTAAATGCTCATGCAATAGTAGTCTTTTTAGTAATACTTAGGGACAAAAGAGGAGTGACAGTTTCATGCCATGGTTACTGGGCTCACAATGCTGTGAGAAGGCATTTAGAACCATTCAGAGTATGAGCAGCACCTTCTCAACTGTCATCAATTTCAGCATGCTACACAAATGCAGATTCAAATGAAATTGGAATCAGAGACTGACATAAGTGGCATTTTTTACCCTAATGTAGAAGCCCACAAACAAAAGGATGGACACGAGCAAATGAAGTCATTTGACTTGAGTACCATTAGTAATGAAAACATCGAAGAAGCAGTCAATAAAGGTAAACAGGAAGCTCAAAAAGCAATGGATGAACTAGGAATGAAGGAACAGTTGAGTGATTGCTGGAACAATCCAACAGTATCTGGTGATACAAGTTTGAACATGAATGACTATGAGGATGAGGAGGACAAAGAGGAAGGTGTTTTACTAACTGATGATATGCTAGAAGAAGTGTATGATGAATCCCACCTTTCTAGTATCAAGAGTGATGTAGGCAAACTAAAAGATGCTGAGATAATTGACAAGAATTTGTCAACTGAAATGCTGAAAAAACACAGTAAATTGGACAAAATAAACTCGCACAATTTGCCACTCTGCAAAAGCACATTAGATGACCAAAAAATGATACTACTCCTCCGACTGCTTTCCTCAAGGTGGAACACAATGGCAAAGAGATTTATGTTTGTAAACGAACTGTTGTCTGGCTATTCACAGAAGGAGAGAGGGTATCAAATGACCGACTGTTTCGGGTGAGGGGTATTCAGCCATTTTCGAGTAACTCCAATGTCACTGCTTCAACAACATCCGAACACCAACACTCCTTACAAAAGTAACCATGTATCTATGTGCGTTCAAGAAGAACGGTGGGAGGTTTAGAGTTGGGAAGGTGCTTCAGTTTGCATATTTTAAAGAGAAAGCAAAAAAAGCACAAGAATACAAACAGAAAACTTTTTCAATTGCAGCGGCTGCTAAGGATAACATTGGTGTACTTTGCACATGGTACAACAGGAAGTTGAATAACACTTTCACCATAGAAATGATAGATGCCACTGAGACAGGAAATTTTGGAGCGAACATAGAAGAGATGGATACTGAGTTACATGAATACTACTGCTTGAGTAAGTATGTATGTACATTGCCTTTCGGGTGTGTTGATGTTATTCCTTATGATAATACTGACAATGGGCCCATGACATCGTTAATCAATTCATGTAAAGAAGATATGATAAGTCTTGTGACGGTAAAACAATTATTTGTTACCATTGAGTGTCCAACAAAAGATTACCCACAATGGTTCTGCAATGATTGTAAATGGGAGTAGCTTTACATGTACACAATGGTCCAACATTATGATTATAATTGCAACTATTTACTATTTTGGCAGAACCAAGTAAATCAGCTATTACTGAACATTGTCAGTCTATTATAATATTTCATTTATACATACATATATATATATATATATATATATATATATATATTATATAGTTCTCACTTCATCATCTCGGTCTCTTAATATTTTCAGTTTATTAATGAAATCTCTATAAATCTCCGTAAACCTCCGCAAATCTCTGTAAATCTGAGAAGTCTCTTAAGTAAAAAACATCCCATAATATAATGAAAAGAAATAATAAAATACAGTCCAATAAACAGTTAGGTAAACAATTTGGACTCCACCACCGCGAGGCTAATGGAGTGATAGTCAAATATAGGAGATGTACGAGAGCCACGAATACAGGAGATAGCTGACCGTAAAAGAGAAAAGGAAATATGGCAGCGCAGCCACCTGATCACCTGATTGTAGTGGTCATCCCATTTTACAGATAGAAGAGAGGCTAGTCTACGGAAGGTAACATGAGCAGCCTTACCAAGGCCTCCAGTAGCAGAGAAAATAAGTGGTGTGAAGGTACCATGTTCAATTTCGCGAACTCTCTGATCATATGCACGTCTCTTCAGTTGCTCCAATTGCCTGTACACAGTATCTACAGCTTTCTTACGATATGATTTAGCTAATGGATTGAAGACCCTCACATCAAAATAGTCTCTAGTAGATTTGCAACCCCAGAAGCCAAGAGCACGAACATCAAGCCTGGCCTCGTCATCAGTTATAGCTGTGCGATAACGAAGTGATTCTCCAGATAAAGGTTGAAGGTCAGGTTCGGTTTTAACGTCTCTACAAACATCAGACATAAGAGATGCAGTGAAGTCACGTAACTCATTATGACGCTGAGATGGCAGGCCACCATGGGAACAACTTAAGGTATGTTCAACAGTAAAATCATTTCCACACACACATTTTAATGGAAGTCGAGTAGGTGACCAACCATACCGTAGGGCAATTGCATCTCTAAAGGCTGATTTGTATAGAGCAAAGTTATGTGATCGAAGAGGAACAACCGTGAGCCAACTGGAAGCTCCCTTTTCAGATGAGTTTAACACAGCACATTTCATATCATCAGACAAACAGTCACATACCTGAACAGCCTTCTCCTTTAACTTTGTATCAGTTGCCTTCTTCAGATCTACCTTAATCTTCAGCTGAGTACAAAGAGTATCGATTGAGAGATCCAAGTCCTGACGAAGAACTAGATCAATAAGTGGTTGTGAGACACCTACGGATTTAGAATGTTGGTCAACTGCAGTAATCACAGGATTAATAATTCCCATTCCACCAAAACGTGCTGGGAGAGAAAAGAGATCCCTGAGAGAATCATTGGACGGGCCTTGACCCAGTAAAACAGGTAAGAGCTTGGAACGAATGGTAGTCTCGAGTGGTTGAAAGAGGTGAGCAATATTGGGGGTCGTACGAGCGAGAAAGAACCACTTCCCGAAAAGACCATGGGTTAGAGCAGCAAACGAAGCATGGGGTTGACTGTCAGCAAACTCCACCAGTTTAAGCAGCTCATTATTCCACATGTCAATCTTTTGCTCAACAAATGAATTAACATATTCATCAGAACCAATTACAGATCCAAGATACCGATGACCAGCATCAGTGATGTTAACCATTGTGTCACTAAAAAGGGATTTTGCTTCATCCACACATTCAGGTTTAACCAATAGATATGTCTTTCGAGAATTTGGAAAATAACCATAAGAAGGACCGATATCATTTAATAAATCCCACCACTGCCGTAAGTGTGAGAGAGTATCACATGCAGCAGCGTCATCAGCATACCACACTTGCTTGGCAAAGTCGTGAAGACGACGAATAAGAGGGATGGTGGCAAGGGCATACATGCCCATAGCCAGTGGGTCTCCTTGTGTGGTTCCCTCAGTTGAAAATATAAACTCACCATCAATAAACATACTAACAGGATCTCTATAGGTGTTTATTAAGACTTTGGAGAAGGATGGACAAAGACGAGAGATGTTAATTAGAGCTAGTTGTCTATTTAGACTGTTGAAGGCATTAGAGGCATCAACCATAAGGAGGCCCTGAGACTCAGGATCAGAGAACAAACTTCTAACGGCATGAATAGCTGACTCACAGCCGCCCGATTGACCAGCACATAACTGTACAGAACCTGCAGCCTCTTGGATGTCCAAACCAATAACACAAAGGATTGCCTTGCCAATTATACGTCGACAGAATTCACCAACACCGATGGGGCGAACCCCAGGGTTCTTGTCGAGAGCGATCAGCCGACTTGCAACAAACGTTGAGAGTCCAGCAGGGTCAACATACTCGGAACATAACCTACGGGCCACAGCAGCAAGGGCAGAACAAAGTTCATCAGACGATCTCTTAAAGCAAGAGCAGAGACGCCTCCATTCGGCAGCATCAACCCCAGAGGGACCAGCAGATCCTCGTGTATGTTGAGCCACAGATTTAATAAGAGAACCAGTGAGTTTCTCAAAGATGACAGGATGAGGGTCAAAGTCTGACTGAAGTGGATAGATATAATCAGAAGACAAAATAGGCTGACCCTGAGGATGTTTGGAATGTAGACAATCCAGAACAGATAGGTTATCTTGACCAGAGGAATCCTTAAGATGGAGAATACGACCAGAGGAGGAAGAGTCCAGCAAACGCAAAGCGTCCTTAATTTTCCCTTGGAAAACCAGATTGGCAAATGCTATAGCGCACCGATTACTAGTGTCCGATTCATAGGGCCTTGATGGTCGAAGGCGACTCTGAATTTGCTTACACTCATCAAAGAGAATGGACAAATGTCCATCTGACCACTCATTGAGACGTCTTTCCAGACACGAGATATTTTCCTTGTCTTTTGATTTAGGATGAGGACGTTGTAGCAACAAAGAGGGTAAAACCAGAGCAGCTTTCAGAGATATGATCTCAATGCTTGAACAATTAGCATAGTCAAAAAACAAACGAGCCATTTCAGAGACGAACCTCTTCCCAGCACTCCCAAAAGGAACACGAAAAAGGTTCCTCTTCCAACAGACAACCTCTTTATATATCTTATCAAGCAGAGGGATGACGGATGTCTCTTCAGCACTTCCCCAGGAGAAAACAGGGTTTGATGGTAGGTGGGTAAAGGGGGGAAGATCAGGGATAGGCAGGAGAGATGGGATTGGAGGGAGAGTGTCACATGGTGAAAAAGGTGACTGACTTCTGCCACAGTGAGAAGGTTGCGGATGATCCACAGTACATGGTGGAGAAGATGGCTGAGAGTTCGAACTCAAAACAGCAGGGGAGGGACAAACAGAGAGAGGATCCAACGGTGAGGGCCCATTAAACCTGTTAAAACAGTGGCCTCTCAGGGGAAAACAGTTAGAACAGGCAAGACCATGTTTGGAGCATTGGCAGTTAAAACACTTTCCTTTGTCGTTACACCGACAGCATTCAGCACCGCTCTTCTTACTCCTAGTACTGGTTGCCATGATTCAGGGCCATTCCATTCCAATCCATTGGACAACAATGGCGGGTAACTGTAGTTGGTCTCTGAGAAAGATCGGAGTTTGATAGTGCCTAGAAAGGTAGATTTTATGGTTTCAGTGAAAAGCTACAGAATTCAGCTTTCTTCAGCCTCTTGTAACTATAAAAGTAAAATGAATTTCCAGAAAACGGCTCTATTTGTTTTCTCTAAATGCATTGTACTTGGTGCATGCCATTATTGGTAAGAATTAGTTTGTATAAAATTGTAAAACAATGACATGTTAACTGTATATTGCATATAGTCAAATAAACAGGATGATGAGAAAAAAACTACAGAAAGTAATCAGTCCAGTGTTAGTATAGCTTATATGCAAATTAAAGTGTATAATAAATTTATTATAAAAATAAATAGGCATTGCAGTCCAGATCTCTGGAAAACAGTGATGATGCAGCAAGTTTCAAAGTATATAAATACATGCATAATAACAAAATTAATGATCATACAACAATTATATTCATATCATTCAGTCTGTATCCAGTGTAGATCTTAATGTACATCATGATGGTAAGCTGTATAGATGTGGTATATTGTAATGTTATTAGTTACAATTGATAATATTAATTTATATTCCACACTTCCAATATTTAATGAATTAAGGTGATATTGTTGAATCGACATCAGCAGTAAAAACAGTGAGGATTATATTTGCATGTTCTTAACTGAGTATTTATGTTCATTAACATTATCGTTAAAGGTGGGTGATGATAAACAGCGACTCTTCTGTATATGTAACATACCATATGATGAAACAAGGTTGGACTGTAAATATCTTGTATACTTTACATAATTACATTACATATTTGCAGAGTCATGGTAATGTGTGATTTTTGCCTGCATTTTTATCACATTGCATGTGTTGGGATTGATGAGACAACAGCTAATAGCATCAACACTTACAAATGCAATTCATGCACAGTGAAGGGTGTTGATGAGCTGATGTATGAAGAAGGTTAGCAAATAGGATTATGAAACAAAACCTGAGATACAAATTAACCTTTGTAGAGACAACAGTGGATCGAATGATTAAGTTGGCATCTGGAGAAGTGGAAAAGGAGGTATATATTATTGTATACAAGTATATCTATATTATATATATTATATATATAATTATATGCATATGTATATATATATATAGTTGAAAAAGCCATGTGTTTATATATTATTATTGCTTATTTAATTATAAATATATAAATATGTATATATATATATATATATCTATACAGTATATATATATATATCTATCTATACAGTATATATATATATGTATATATAATTATATATATATATAAGCAATAAAATTATTTTAATACATGGCTTTTTCAACTTAGGATATCCACAAAAGATTGCCAAGCCTTCTCTCAACACCTTGTAGTTGGATTGAAAAAAATCTCAAAGTCAGTATTTTTTGTAACTAATGCACTATAGTAATGTTTGTATGCTTTTAATCAAATACATCAAATACAGCGATATTGACAAAATTGTGGGTGGAGTCAAAACACCAAACTATCATATATATGAAGGTGGGTTAGTAGTCCATCCATTAGTGACATGATGAACCTATCACCACTCCCACATTTTCGTCAATATCGCAGAATATATTCACATTTTAATCAAATACATC
This sequence comes from Petrosia ficiformis, assembly GCA_947044365.1. Lineage (NCBI taxonomy): Eukaryota > Metazoa > Porifera > Demospongiae > Haplosclerida > Petrosiidae > Petrosia > Petrosia ficiformis. The sequence continues at coordinate 12,017,215 of OX345636.1, read as the reverse complement.
AAATACAGCGATATTGACGAAATTGTGGGTGGAGTCACAACACCAAACTATCATATTTGTGAAGGTGGGTTAGTGGTCCATCCAATGGTGACATGATGAAACTCTCACCACTCCCACATTTTCGTCAATATCGCAGAATATATTCATATTTTAATGAAATACATCAAATACAGCGATATTGACGAAATTGTGGGTGGAGTCACAACACCAAACTATCATATTTGTGAAGGTGGGTTAGTGGTCCATCCAATGGTGACATGATGAACCTCTCACCACTCCCACATTTTCGTCAATATCGCAGAATATATTCATATTGTAATCAAATACATCAATTACAGCGATATTGACGAAATTGTGGGTGGAGTCACAACACCAAACTATCATATTTGTGAAGGTGGGTTAGTAGTCCATCCATTAGTGACATGATGAACCTATCACCACTCCCACATTTTCGTCAATAACAATAAAGTTCAACATTAGTTAAGCATGATTTGATATAACTATTTATTTTTATTACCATAATAAATTATGTGCGGTGATTTATATAGTAAAACATAACTGAAATAAAGTTTTGTTAAGTCTGTATATTCAACAATCAACAGGTTAATTTGCATTTATTGTGACAGCTCTCATTGTTACAATAATTTTTATATCAAAATTTAATATTAATTTATATTATAAGGTCTTAAATTATTATAAACTAAAATAAGCATTAGGTTTACTTTAATTTTAGTTATGATTATAGACAATTTTTTATTAAGCTTTGTTATAGTCGTTACAGTTTACTATATATAATATCTATATATATCTATATAATTATATATAATTATATAATAATCATTATCTATTACATCTACATAATCCTAATTATAACATTATATGTAATTATATATATATCATTACGATTAATTTTATAATTGTTATTTAAATTATTGCTATCATTATAATTATGTATATATAATAATATATAATTATATATATATATATATATATATATATGTATATATATATAATAATATATAATAATATATAATGTATATATAATAATATATAATAATAATATATATATAATTATATATATATAAATATATAAATATATATATGTATAATATATTATTATAATATATAATAATAAATATATATATTATATAGTATAGTATAGTATAGTTCAAGCAGGTAAAATTTACCTCACAGACACTGGTCATGGGTTTGCTTTCAGACACACAACGGAAGATTAGGGTTGCTTTCTCACCACCGAAGTCTGCTTGGACAACCGGAGAATTTTGCAGCAACACATTCACTTGGAATGTGGCATGTGGGTTTAGACCACGCCTCAGTTATGTACTGCTGCCCGAATGTGATGCCTACTTCACAACAGTAATCTGGTTCCATTCTGTATTTTTTGGAAGCCACACCCACCCGGGGGTATAATTATTGGGCCTAAATGTTTTCACTGATAGCTTATACTACCTAGTAGATTTGTGAATAAAGTTTATAATGGCACAAGTTAATTTATACATACATACATGTATTGACATTTCTTCCTTTAATCTCTAAAAATTATTGTTTTATCTACAGCCAAGAGTGCCTTATCAATCACTCTATCAGATATTATGCTGTCCACTATCACTCCTTCTGATATACCCACCTTGTCACCTACATCTGTGATAGTAATAGTCATAGCAGGTGTGGTGGTGTTGTTCACTGCAGCAGTAATAATACTGAGTGCCACTGGATTGTATTTATGGAAACGCTCAAAGAAACTAAAGCGTACACAATTTAATATGACACAAAATGAATTGTACATAGCTACGGATTTGAAAGTGTCTGAGAATGCAGCATATGGTGTAAGTCAGAAAGACACTGCTGTCATTTATGAACAAATTGATGATATGTGATTCATTAGTATAGTTAAAAAGATTCCTTGAAATAGATAGATATTATCTTAATTGTTCTGAAAGTTATTATTAGAAAGTCAGAATATATATAATACAAAAAACAGTTATTTATAATTATACACATACACTAAGATCATGGATAGATAGAGGAGTGGAGGGTTACTGTAAACATATTTTCTTGTCTGTTACCAGATTTCCAGCTATAGAATTGTAGAGGAATCTGACTCATTTGGCATCAAATAAAAATCAATATGTATATACACAACTGCTAAAGTGTACTTTATTGACGTATACATCAAATGAATTTGAAGAGATGTACTTCATCACGAATCATGAACTACAACATGAAAAAATGAACCACCTAATGAAAAGCCAATGTGACTTAATCCATCTCATTAGAGTAACCCTCATATTGATAGTATGTGCTTCATAATTTTGGCTCACTTAATATAAGTATGTAATTATTACTACATGTATTATAGATTTGACGACACTATTTCGTCAAATCTATAATACATGTAGTAATAATTACATACTTATATTAAGTAATTATGATGAGCCAAAATTATATATAATAGTGTTTGAAGCAGTGAAGTCTGAAATGAAGTAGTAATTAACTGCAGCTATGAAGCAGTGAAGTATAATCCATGAAGCTATAAGAAGCTGTGAAGCTATGAAGTTAGGAAGCTATATGAAGCTAAGATGCTGTGAAGCTTAGAAGTTAGGAAGCTAGGAAGTTATAAAGCTAAGAAGCTGTGAATCCAATAATGGTACAAATCATTCAGGATGGAAGCCATTTGGTTAGTTGCATTATCTTGTCTGTCATCATGTATATTGTACATGTATGTACTATATAGTGCTACTCTAAGGTGGGAAAAGAGCATGTCCATAGCTATGAAGTTAGGAAGCTAAGACATTGTGAAGCTATGAAATTAGGAAGCTATTTAGCTGTGAAGTTATCAAGTTAGGAAGATGCTGAAGCTGTCTTCTTGGGATGCATGGGACTCCCACGAAAGATCTATCATAAATTATGCCATGCACATATCCACTGTATATAATAATTATAGCTTTGCATGACTTTGATCTACTCATACTTGCGGTCTATGATAATGTAACAAAAAATCATGTGGATATCATATACACATAAATAATTACAATAGGCAATAATGAAGATATTTTATGTTCTAGTTATTTATTTGTGTAGAATACTTGCTTATGACCAAATTGTTATAATTGTAATCACCGTTAAGTTCCTGCCATACAAGCTCTCTTTTCTACTACTGATGATATTACACAGTTAGAGGTAGTTTATGACTGATTAACACTCAGTTCTTGTCTTGTCCTTATATTATTTTAGCTAACTACCCATCTAGATAATTTTGTTGTATACACTGTGTGTATGTAAAATACGTATACTGATGCATGTCTCTTGACATTTTGTCTGTAGTTATATGGAATAACTACTAGCTATTCAAGCAGTTTACAAACCACTGTCCCAGCTACAAATTATCTGTGCAATGGAGAAGTTGAATCACCTAGTAGGACAAGAGTTATAGCAGATCCTTCATGTGCTAATGATCAACTAGAACTCGACATTCTTATAGGACTGGACCATTACTGGAGTAACTCCTCTGGTGATGTGGTGCATGGAAAACCTGTCCTTCCATTTAAGCCGAAAGCTATTGAACTGTCCTAACTGATAGATGCAAGAAATACCCCACCAAGCACAAAAAGACAAGTTCACATTCAAAATTAATTCAGAATTGTGTACGATGCCTCAGTCTGCTTATGGTTTATCGTATACTCAATTTCGGGCAGAGCATTTTGCTCAGATATCATATCCACGAGGTTACATTCTCAGCCGATACTGTGAAGATGCATATTCCACCATTCCCCTATCACTGTTCACCGAAGATGTTATTTCAGAGTTAGAGTAAAACAGTTGTTGAATAGGACAAGCCACTGACTGAAGAGTTGCTATCAAAAAGTACGCTAGTACTCTCTATGTAGGGATGACACCGAAAAAAATGGCTGCCCATACATTTCAATTGCAAGTGATGACCTGAAATCTCTGGTAATATATAGGTTTTAATACACACATACCTATTCATATCTAGTGTTTTTATGACTACCAACACCGTCTAGGTGGCCAACGAGTGTCGTTAAGGTAGAGAACCGGTGAGTGGCAAAACTGGCAAAATCTTCATCATATTATTATTATTTTTCAGACAAATCATTTTTTTGTTTGTTGAAATATCACAATGATTCTAGCACTATTCCAATCGCATTCTTTGTAAAATTCTGGTCTACAAGTATTGAGATGATATCCTCAGATACTATGAAAGAACAAGGGCGGATTTAGGGGGGGGAGGGGGTGTTTGTGGGGTTGCAACCCCCCCCCAAAACTTATGAACTTTGAAAGACTTACACACGATCCTCACTCACAGAAGAACACTTTTCAGACATGGCTGTGATAGCTATGCATTACCAGGAGAGAATTCCAGTAGAAGACATTTTGAAGGCTTTCATTTAACAACATCCAAGGCGCATCTTCCAGAAATCGGTGTTAGAGGACCTTTTTCTTTTGTTAATTAATTTACCACGCCCTTTATGAATAATTAATTAGCTGAAATTTTGCGCGGCGCGCGATGCGCGCTGAGATCAACCCCACCATACAAAGTCTCAACGACTACAAAGATTTGATCTAGAATTGGACGCCATTTTCATAAGTGTATTCATTAATATAGCCACGTGGAATTAATTACGCATGCGTATCTGTGTACTCGGAACATGGAAGCTGAAAAGGAGAAAGCATAATAACGTTTGTGAGCAAATACATTCTTATAATATTGAATATAATATTAAGCCCATTGTATAATAATATTATATACTATGATAAGCATTGGAATACTGAATGGTTGACACAGTGACAGATACTACTTCTTGTAGGACTGCAGACAGTGCTGTACGTGAAATAGAGAATAGACATCGTCTGTAAGTAAAAAATAATGCTTAAATAATTGATATATACAAAAGACTGACCTTCATTGCTGAACAAATTTTAAAATATAACTACACTAGTATTTCTGCAATCTACAAAAAAAAACTCACACCATTCAGAAAAAACAAGTGTATATAGAGAAAAAAACATCCCTATATTTGCTTTGTAATGACTATGTATTAAGCATTGCTGATGGCATTAGTGTCTCTACCTTTCTGTGTACTCGAAAGCTGGGGCCTGAAGAAGTAAGTGTAAGCCTAATTGCAGTCTAAATACACAGATGTCTGATGAACTGACTGAGGTACTCCTTCAAGGTTCTAAATGATGACCTGAAACTCAACAACTTATCATACTTACTTGTTAAAGATTCTTGCATAATATCTATACTGTTTCTCTGCTACATAAGCAGTTTTACATCCTTTCCTGGCTGGTTTGTAGCTCAAACGCGCGTTCTTTTACGCGCCACGCCCATTAATTGACCGAGTCCCCGGGAATGACGCAACTTCCTTAACTACGTATACAACGCATAGTCGCGCAAGTGACACAAGAATATATATATATATATACATTAAACCCCGTGGAAAGCAATTATAGGGATGGCCCTACGGGCCATAAAAAGCAATGGAAACAAGAATAATAAAAAATATTTTCAATAAAAATGAAAGAAGATGTAGGGACGTCAAAATCCAAAAAGCATGCTAACAAGGTTGGGATGCTAACATAGGACCCCAAATTAAACAAACCACTTCCATATAACCCTACATAAGTATTTACACTGCTATAAAGCAAAATACAAAGAGTTGTAATTATGTAGGTTTATATGCTGTACTTATGTAGGGTTGTGCACAAAACAAGATATTTAGAGAAAATAGTATCCCTATATGACTGCTACGATATTGCTTAAGACTTTCTCATGTCTGAAGCTCAACAACATTTTCCATTTGTACTTGTTAACAATTCTTGCACATGTTTAGCAATCAAACTCAATCATAATAATTGAAGCTGATTTTGAGCTGCATGAGTGCCCATAATGTATGCCAAAAAATACCCTATCCTAGGTATCTCCAGATACTTAATATTTCAGGATCAGCGGGTTCTCCTCACTTGAGACTTCCTAGGCATCCCAATGTACTTGCCTCTAGACTGTAATTTTTACAACCAGTTTGCAAAATAAATTGAATGGGGCCCCATTTTGAAAGTTTGCCCCAGACCCCACAAGTCCTGTTGGCTGGCCTGCTGCTGTTATTTATGAAAAAAACACTTCTTGAATTAGATAAATGTTATCTTGTTCTTCACACTATAGTACAAAACTTTGTTATATACTCATACACTAAAGAACATGCAAATCAAACGGAAATCATGGATAGATAGAGGAGTGGAGGGTTACTGTAATCGTATTGTCTGTCTGTTCTCAGATTTCCAGATATAGAATTATAGTGGAATCTGACTCATTTGGCATCCAATAATAATCAACATTTACACAACTGCTAAAGTGTACTCGAGTTTTCATTTTATTGACTTAAATATCTAATGAATTTGAAGAAATGTATCACCTCACGAAGTACCGAACCACAACATGAAAAAACAACCTACCTCATTAATGAACTACCTCATAAAAAAATGTCCTAAATATACACCTCATGAGTCATGCATAACCTATGTGCTTCACCTCATAAAAATCTAATCTATATATCTCATGAAAACCTAATGTGCATGCCTCATGATACCCTATGTGCCCATGATAAGTATGTGCTTCATAATTTTGATATATCATATAATTATTTGTGTAGATGTAATTATTACTATTATACATTTGAGGCCACAGATATAATTCTTCATTTATTATTAGCTGGGTCAACAGATATAATTCTTCATTTATTATTAGCTGGGTCAGTACACTGTTAAAAGTATGGTGCTCGTACTAATGTTTAGAAATAGCAACACTTGGGTGTTAGTCAGATTTTCATGGAAAATTTCGTCTGTAGGGGGATATTTTCAAAATTAATGTTTTGAGAACATTGATTTACTAATTTGGATTGTAAAAAAGCAAAAGTTTCCATGACAACCTGCTTAATTACACTGCAGTGGTGTCATTTCTAAACATTAGTACAAGCATCCTTCTGGTAGCAGTGTATAAACCATTTTTAGCTGGGTTTTAATTAAATCCAAACTAACATGCTAATAGTTTATTAGTTGAGTCAGAAGGAAGTTTCCTTAGTTTTTGTTAATAACAACAGAAAGACTACATACCTCAAGTTTTAGTAATTAATTAAAGAACTGTACGAATCATTTTAGTTGTAAGCGTATAGTTTTGTTGAGATTTATCATCATGTTGGTAGATTTAGTTGTGAGATTAATTGAGCTTTATTTAATAACTTTGGGTCGAAATGTTCAGTTTTATGAGAATTATTTATTATGTTAGCCACAAAACTAGTTGTAGTTAAACAAAAGTTTAAGCAAACTTAGTAATTGTTTTATTAATTATAATTATGGTTTAGTTTTTGTAATAGCTACTTATGTCCAGGGGCACTAACTAAAATTTGTTATAGTAAACTAAAACATCATTAGCATATATGTAAAACATAACAATTAATTTACTCCACTAATTATAGCTGCAACTTAATCATATTTGTGGTCTATGCTAATTAACAACTATGTGGATATGCAAATATAATTGCATGTGAGATTCTGATTTGTGTGACTATGCTTTCTCATGCTTGAAACACAATACCCTATTACAATTAAAGGTTCGTAAGCAACGTATTTTACCAATAGCTTTCTTACTGCTGGAGCTCGAGCATGAGTTCTATTATGCACCTGCCATTATTGACCGAGTTATAAGGAAAGCAAATATAGAAATACCTTATGGAGCAACAGACTTCATAAATAGAACTAGTTCTGTTCATGTTTGACATATTTTTGTACATCTTTGGTAATTCAACGTGCATAATTACACGACATCAAATTGCATCTATGACTGTTAAAAGGTTAAGATATGTGCAACTGATGATGGAAAAGCCTTAATAATTGTACAAAACTTGATAGAAAAACCTATATAGATCTTGAGATGCAACTAATAACTCAGGAATATTTTTTGCCTGAGAGCTACTTAATAAGATTCTGGAATTAACTGTTACACTGTTTGAATGTCCTTGTAATCAGATAAGTTTGAACACATAACCTTTTTTATTTCATTCAAGCTTTGCCGACCATAACGTTCCATAATTGTGTTATGAGTACTAGATTTATATGGATGTCCCCCATGTCCTTTTCGATAATGATGAATGGTAGCAATCTTCTCGTTAACTGAGTATTGTTGGAATAGATTGTTGCTCCAATTCAATATATAATGAACACCGCATGAGCGCACTACAGATGGACGAACTATCAATTTTGGTGGGTAATGTAATGTTGTTTTCATTTCCTCAGTTCGCTTTAGGTATATCGGCAATTTCATTTTTTGGCACCCAGTAAAATTATCTATTTTAATAGCAACTCCATTGTCATGCCAATAATAGTTACTGAATGATAAAGAAGCATACTGATTAATGTCTGTAGTCTCCTTGATTTCCTGTATCATTCCAGACCAGGTCATGTGTTTACGAGGTACAAGAATCTCATCAATATCATACATTGCTAAATACTCTACTCTGTGTAATGAACGATATATGCAATCATTTATCACAGCTGTCTGTCCATACAAGAAGGTATCGATTCCAATAGACCAGTCAATTAACTCAAGTACACCACTCTTTACAAATGAATTCAAAGGATTTATTATATCCTCTGATACGAATTTCTTCTCAAGATACACAAACACAATTTCAGCACCAAGTGAAATATGTATTGCAATCCAGTCAATTAAAACTTGTGGATCTGTTATATTGAAAACTGGTTGATGTAAACACACACCAAACCGTAACATTTTCTTATATTGATGAGGGAGCACTGGAATATTTTCTGATAGACCTCTTAAACAGTTGGTATCAGTAGTCAGTGATACATAAGCTGGAGAAACAGAGTAAATAGGACCCATTGTTCTCAGTAAATAATTTACAAATTTACGTGTTTGGCCATTGTGTTTGTAAGGATTATAAACACCACTTTTCAACCATACTCTTACTGGTACACATAAATATATGCTATTGTCATACACAATCTTTAGTTGTAGTCGAGGACGAAGTCGATTGTGATCATCTTTCATAGAGTTCAAAACTATAGATGGTCTACCATCTCTGTCATAATAGAAAGCACATTTTCTTACCTAGAGTAATTTTATAATTATATGTAATGACATGTATACTGTTATTATGATAAATACTATAGATGTATATTGTGCATAACAATTATTGTTATTTAAAGAATCTAAATTACCGCTAAATTGTAAAATTCATGGCTTCCAATTAGTACATTTTGTGGGGCTATAGTGTAGTCTATATATACACATGTGATTTCATCTGTAAAGTATACAGTTCCAACAGATTAAAATATTATGTCTAATATCTTGTATTAGATGCACAAAGAAGGTTTGGAACCTAAAACGATTATTATTATAAAATTATAAAACAAAATGGTTAAAATAACTAATTTATTGGTCAGTTCAGTTGCAAGGAAGTTGCATATCTGTAGTTTATTTAAAGATAAGATAACATCTTTGTGTGTAAGAAGCCACTCCACTATTTTGACAATATAATCACTATCCCATGCACTCTCCCACATCACTTCAGATAGTGCATGCTTGTTGGCCCCACCATGTATTGTAGTTTAGTATTATAACTGTCTAAACTTTGATAGACAAATAGTAATTGTTGATTAACGGCATAAATTAAGTAGTTTGGCATCCTCATGTATCCTGCAGGGCCAACTAAGTTGAACTAACTAAATTTACAATATTACTGTAGTAACCAATAATTAGTTAGTTTAGCAACTTTGTTTTTTACAGTGAATGTAGTTTAGTGTGCAGATGTTATAATACATAGCCCTAGTAGCTAGCTTAGTGAGTGTTATTCAGAGTGGTCAGGCCAGGATTTGGGTTAGGTCAGTTAATTTTCTTGAAAAGTTAGTTATCAAGAAAATGTCCAATGATATATATAATTATGTTCAGGCCTATTGCCAACAAATGTGTTGGCTACACTGCAAAAACAGAATTGTTAAAATAACAAATGTATTGGTTAGTACAGTTGCAAGGTTTAACAATTAGTTGTTTGTTCAGGATACATACATCTAATGCCATAGTTACATTTTACTAATTATATTAAAATATGTAAAAGATATATATGTACCAATTATAATCAATTATCATGCCTAATATCTCATATTAGATGTACAAAGTAGGTTTGGAAACCCAAAGTAGTTTCATTAAAATATTTATCTGCTTCTTTGTATATCTAGATAGGGAAATTAAAATTGGAATTGTTGAATTATAATAACATATATATCACCATGCAGTCAATTAAAATACAATTTCCTTGCAACTGTACTAACTAATAAATTAATTATTTTAACAATTTTATTTTTGCAGTGTATATATACTTCACTAAGACTTAATGTGTCAGTCATGTACATGTAATATTATATAGTAGCTTGTAGACCATTCACTAGCTGCATTAGTTGCAGGCATGCATAACCATCATTACAGTAGACAATGTAAAAGCTTGGAAGGAAACTGAAAGTTGATGTTCTGAATAATATTACAGATTCAGCTTCAAGGTGATAGGGAATGTGCAAATAATATTATTTTGTAAAAATTGTGCTGAACTAACAATGTGCGGTTATAGACACACCCCTATTAAAACTTTGTGGATTTGTGCTTGTTGTTGTGATGTTTTTTTTTAGTTAACTGGATCACCTTATGTGACATCAGTCTTCTAAAGCTTAAAGGACTGATGTCACATATATGTGACATTTGGCCCCTGTGCAGTTCGGAGTGCGTTCCTAGCATTACAAAGCGCTCCAAATGTTTGTAATTGGTGTCAGGAATAAGCCCATGAAAATGGCCACCCTTTGCCCTAAATATTGAGTAAGGGAGGAATTTCAAAGGGGAGAGTCCCCCTGTTAATGGGGGTTCGAAGGGTGCTGTGCTTCTTTCCGCCAACGCAAGTTGGGGATTCCACCAGGTACACGATATTGGGTTTCACAGCAAGAGAATGTCTCAGCCACCAGACTACGTGGGCGAGATAGTAGTCACACAGGCAACGCCCACCTCTTTACTAGCCTGTGTAACTTCTGCATTTTAAACATCAGTGACTTTTAACTCACTTAGCTAGGTGGAAGACTTTCTAAGAAAGCCATAGTTACCAAAAGCATGCTTTGTTAGCCAGGAAGGAGAAGTGAGCTTGTCTGGCAATCAATTTGGTTAATTAAGGTTGTAGTCTTTTCCGCGGGCGGATGCTACTCCAATCAGTTTCTAGTCTTGCCAGCTTCTTGCTGCATACAATCTGGTTCAATTCTGTATCTTTTGGAAGCCACACCCACCCGGGGGTTTAATTATTGGGCCTAAATGTTTTCACTAGAAAGATCGGAGTTTGATAGTGTCTAGAAAGGTAAATTTTATGGTTTCAGTGAAAAGCTACAGAATTCAGCTTTCTTCAGCCTCTTGTAACTATAAAAGTAAAATGAATTTGCAGAAAACGGCTTCGTAACCTTTTTCAAAATACATTGTACTTGGTGCACGCCATGTATGGTGGGCGTGGCTTTCGTGGTTTTGTACTTATGTTAATTGGAAAAATGGAGATTTTATATATGTTTTATCAATTCCAGGACACTATAAAGGTGATTACAAGATATGAAGGTTGGTATTACATCCAATTTTACTCATATTATATTATATTGTATTTTGAAAGTGATTGGAGTCGCATCCGCCCACTCCCTAGTACCACTCCACAGAATTTTCTTTTTTTGTGGTAAATACCTACTTACACTGTTAATAATGATTGGTTATTTCAACATAGTTTGATTGGCAATGAAGTCCACAGAAAGACAGACACTCTCTTTCCGGGAAACAACATGACCACAGCTGGACTTGAACCACCGATTTTTTGATCAGGAGGCTGAAGCTCCAACCACTAAGCCACGCTGCCCCCTTAAAAAAAAGAGTGCCCATCAAACGGGGACTATTTGGTGGGAATGACAAACCTACATAGTTTGATTGGTTTTATTGTTTCATTATAACTCTTGTTTTCATTGCAATTTATATAATATATAATATATAATAATATTTAATGTGTTTATATGTCACTTCCATACAAATATTACCATGTATAACATGTGAACTCCTGTTAATTTTTGTTAATAGTAAACAGTAGTTGTTTGTTGAAGCAGTTCAGTAAACCAATGCAGGTGATTTTACATATTATAAATTTATTGGACTGTGTGTATGTTAATTTTTAAACCATTCAAAGATTATGTTATACATGGTAAAAGGCTGTTGAATGTTTATATACAAGTGCTACTTAGATCAAGTGCTCTTTCAAAGTTTATGTTGAGTATTTGAGAAAACATGAAATGTAATGTAACCATGTAATTAATCTAATTGATTGAAACAACAATTCAGTTATTACAGTGATACATAACTACCTATAACTAATGAGTATTGCATGAGCTAAAATTAGAACTAAAATATTTTTAGGGATGTCATTTTGATAATTTTCTGTTGAAACAGTTCACACCTTTGCATATATGTGCCAGCAAAAGTCAAGACTCGCAACACATGTGAAGATTTGAATAGTGAGTGTGATAATTGTATTGTACCAAAACTAAACTGAAATGAAATCTTCAAACACAACTAAAACTAAAACTAAACTAAACATTGATTGGGCTACCAAAAATAAAACTAAGACTACTTCCACCTTTCAAAACTAATACTAAAACGTAATACCCTAACCAAAACAACATTAATTAATATATATATTATATATACGTATATATCAGCATATTATGTCTGGATAATTTGCTACAATACAATGTAGTGTTGAAAATATAGCAATTAGAAAACTGTCATACTCAGCAGAAAGTTCTGACAAACACTTGTTTCTCTATTATTGATTATACCATTGAATATAATTAGATGTTTCTCACTGCACTGTAGTAGTCAGTGCCAAAGCCCACATTTAGCGTCTTTATACTTTCGTTAGGCACATAGCTCCGATTTTTGTACTGCTTTGAAATAAATAAGTCTTCTTCGTGGTCAGCATAATTTATTTGCAACTAGAAGAACTTAGCAACTGTAAATCTTCAGCACCAAGTTCACAAACAGGCAAACGCAAATATATATATATATATACGAAGAGTTAATGTCTTATAAACTATAATGAGCTCCAGACAAGAACAATTGAGTTACTATTTAAGAGAATGTAACTTACAAGAGTATTTCTTTGTGGTTGAATCCACATCATTTGATGGTCAGAGGTATCAGCTTTATCACGATTCACAAGGATACTCCACGAGAAAGTGAGATCAATATACAAATATCCCACTGCTAACAAGCAACATATCATGAAACAGCAACACCAGCTCTGACATCTCATTTTCATATACGGAGGATCAAATCCATACACATGCAGGTATAACGGGTACGTACTCGTTATACCTGCATGTGTATGAATTCTAATTAAAAATGCGCACGAGCGTGCTAATTGATTCAGCGAGATGTGTTAATTATTAAACTTTATTAGTATTATTAAAATTTATTATTAAAATTTCAGTTAGTTCCTGAGTCCCAGTCTTCAGTTAGCTCCGTCATAAAGCAGCCTCTCCGCATAGGCGGAGCTGAGGGTTAAGTTTTGTATTCGACACAGAATTTCTCGTTGCGTAGAGTCACGAACAAACCAGTTTTCGGACAGCTATTACACTATACACTATGGAACTCTGGGTTACACCAAAATATGGCCGGCCATGCAAGTGATCTCTGGTAATATATACAGATATGTTTTAATACACACATACCTACTTATATCTAGTGTTTTTATGACTACCAAGTGGCCAAAGACTGTTGTTAGGGTAGAGAACTGCAGAGTGGCAAAATCTTCATAATTATTATTATATTATTCAGACAAATCATTCCAGTCGCATTCATAGTAAAATTCTGGTATACAAGTATCGAGATAATATCCTCAGATACTATGAAAGAAGAGAGTCTCAATGATTACAAAGATTTGATCTCGAATTTGATGCTATTTTCATAAGTGTAATTATATTTGAGCCACGTGGACTTAATTACGCATGCGAAGAGAAAGTGCTTGTTGCATAGTAACATTCTGAATAAATTATAATAATTATTAATATTAAAGCCATTGTATAATAATACTAGAGAATGATAATCATTGTGGGGCAAGCCTGAGAGCAAGAACACATAAAAATGTGTGGTTGTAAGATGAGGGTGTGTGCAACTGCGCATGCATTATGAACACGTGCAAGTCTGTGAAGATGGCACAGAAGAGATATGGAGGAGCATTCAAACGCCACAGATCACGGAATAGTGATGGATGTTTCACAAATAAAGGTAAGTAGGAAAAACCCTGATGTTAAATACTTTAGCGGGAAGATCACTTTGCTCAGCAGTCTCCATAGCTGTTCTCTCTATCTGTCTCTCCCACATAATCTTCAATGTTTTTTCTCTTTGCTCAGCAGTCTCCACATCTCTTATCTCCCTCTGTCTCTCCAACCTTACTTCCCTTTCATAATCTGTCTCCATAGCTCTTGTCTCTCCAGCATAATCTTCAATCTCTCTTCTCAGGCTTTGCTCAGCTTATCTCCCTCTATTACTATGACCTCTATCAGTCTCTCTTTTCTTACGTAATCTCACCTCTCTCTCCTCTTTAGTTTCTGCAGCTCGTTCAGTAGCTCTCTATTCAATTTCAACGAACAATGCAATGCAAGCACATGGCTTTCTCAAGATATTTACGGAATACAAGAATTAAAAGTATTTACGGAATACGTACAATGCAAACTTTCAGCTACCTCACTATAGTGATGGGCGATACTAGATTTTTTAAATTCGATACGATACTGATTACTTAGTATCTCAGTATCGGTGGTATCGATTACTGAAATGATTACTTTTTCAAAATCGTAAATGATAAAGGACTAAATAAATACACATGTAGTCATACACAACAAAAAGCTTCATAGCTGTTACAATTTGTTCAAAAAAAGCATCATATCCACTGATTTTGATTTCAGCCTATTCCTTTTCAGAGATGTTATTTCACCAGCTTTGAAAATAGTCTCTCTGATGGCACAGAGGTAGCTGGGATGGACAAATATTTTTTTACAAGAGACACCAGTGAAGGAAAAGACCTTTGATTGTCAGACCGCCACCTCAAAGGATTCTCTTTTTTTTCAAGAATGGGTCGCTCAAAATAACTTTTAAGAAACACAATGGAGTTGGGTGTGGATAATAACTAATCAGCGCCTTCAGCGGATTATCAGCCTTACAGTTTTGATAGTTAAGTACTATATTATATACTTGACTTGACATGTACATACACGTGTAGTTTAATTGCGCATGCGCAAAGTAATCATTTTATTAAAATCGATACTTTTGCCAGTAATCGATTAGTAATCGATACCGTAAAAATATCGAAATATATCGATTACTCCGATACTTTTCGATAGTATCGCCCATCACTACCTCACTAGTACGCTCGCTCAGGCTCGCCCCAATTATATAATATGAAAAGCATTGGAGTACTGAATGGTTGACACAGTGACACATACTACTTCTTGTAGGACTGCAGACAGTGCTGTAAGGGAAACAGAGAATAGACATCATCTGTAAGTGAAAAAGAATGCATAAATAATTGAAATAACCGACCTTCATTGATGAACAAATTTTAATGAATATATGATTGTATGATTTCATGATATAATATAACTTACACCAGTACTAGTATTTCTGCAATCTACAAAAAATATTTACGCCATTCTGAAAAAAACAATGGTAATAAAAAACATTTTCAATAAAAATGAAAGATGTAGAGATATCAAAACCCAAAATGCATGCAACAAGGTTTGGATGCTAATATATTACCCAAACTTAAACAAACCACTTCCACATAAGTACTTACACCACTATAAAAAAGAGCTGTAATTATGTAGGTTTATATGCTGTACTTATGTAGGGTTATATGGAAGTGGTTTGTCTTGTATGCTTTTTGGGTTTTGACATCTCTTTCATTTTTATTGAAATTGTTTTTTATTATTTATATATATATATAATTATAATTACAATTAAACAATTATAATAATTATTATAATCATATATAATTATTGCATATATATTAGTTATTAATTGGGCTCGCCGCGCCTACGCGTGGGCGAGTCTTTAGTACTTTGGTTGTCATTCTGTCATTCATTCTTTCTTTCATTCTGTCCCCACTTTTTTTTTATTTAATCGTCGATTTAAAGACTTCATAGAGTAGAGAAAGAAGTTTATCAAAATCGTATTGAAAAGAAATTTGCCACAGACATTGTTTTAGCAAGTTATTCATTGATTCCTTCCCAACTTTTTTTTACTTTGAACAGTTATAACTTCAAACGCATAGCTCCTACAGCCGCCAAACTTTCAGATCTGTTCAAAAACATGGTCTTCTATTGCTCTGTTGTTTTTATAACGAAGTAAACTGTATGAAAAGTTACTTAGAATGGAAAATGCTAAACTCACTACACATCCTAGCCAGATGCTTTAAGCGTCGATTTTAAAGACTTGATAGAGTAGAGAAAGAAGTTTATCAAAATCGTATTGAAAAGAGATTTGCCACAGACATTGTTTTAGCAAGTTACAGACTCATACATTCTATCTCTGTAAGCTCTCCAGTTTCTGCCATTTTTACTTGCAATAACCACCACCCTCAGCCACACCCAATGTGATCACGTGAGATCAAACGTGGAGGTATTATTGAACTTTTGTTTGACTTTCAATTTACATATATTTGAACTGTAAGTTCAATGTTTTTGCTCATTGTAGTTGTAACAATGTATAATTCATTATAAGATAATTATCTTTAGTAACTGAGAGTTGTGGCATAGATATTTTGGTAATGAATGAGGTAATGAATATTTGTTGGAAGAGTTATTATGTAATTTGACTGTAAATAATATAGTTATTATTGTGCAAAAGAGTATAGCTGATGGAGAATCATTCTTAGTCATCTTCCATGTGTTTTTATAATTATCAGAAATCAGTCTAGCCACAAAGATCTTTCTCAACCAACTTTCAACTTTATATAAGCAACAAATTCAAATTTAAGCTTGTTACTTTCTCTCTTGCATCTCATTTGTTTAATTGTTGCAATTGCAACCTATCCTTAAGCTACAGCGGCGAGGCCGCGCACCAAAGGTGCTTCATTATGTTTTGTATATATATTTATAATTACATCTGTGAAGTGTGGCACTGATTTTGCGGAATTAATTACAGCTATTTAGATCCTGAGGGTGAAGCCCCATTCAAATAGCTGTAAGACCACAAAATCAATGTATAATGTTTTAAAACATATGATACCAGCTGAGATTATTGTTTATGGTTTCCAATATACAAACAGAATAGCAATATTTTATCATTAGGAAAATATAATATTAAAAATAATTGTTCATATTTACTGGAATCCATACTATTTGGATCCCCTCCTTATAGCATTAGGAATTATTCATATATTGAAACTTATACTCCACTATGTTCAGTAACGTATACTCAATATATACAAATTATATTTGTAAGAACCTGTATTCACTGTATGAATCTGACCTTTTACTACCACCAGTGTAAATTTAGTAACTTAGAAACCATTGCATTTATTAAGAAATCACATATTGAAAGTTATACTCTCCTTTGTTCAATAATCTATATTATACCATTTCACATCATACTGGTGCTAGAGTAAGCCAGTAGCCTTTTTTGTTAGAATGTTGTTGTTCTCATGATGATTAAGTAAATTTATAGTGAAGGATGAATGATATGATACAGATACAGGATTTGAAAGTAATATATAACAGTTTACATATTCTTTAGCTGTGGGAACTAGATGTAGTCTATTCTGAACAACTTGAACCAGGAAGGCTTCATTATATAAACTTGGATTGTGAATACAGTTGAAAGTTGGAAAGTTCATTAAGATTGCATTTACAGAAATCAGAAGTATGGGCAAGAAGTCTAAATGTGCTAAAACCCATGTAAGTGTAGTCTAGCCACTCCTTGGCTCTGCCTCAGAGTGGATAGTCCACACTAACATGGGTTCAACTTAATACTTCTCCAACTATACATTTACATAAGATCTAACAACAGCTAGCTATTGAACATGCACAGTACTGCACATCATCTGTTTTCTCCCTCTATATACAGAGAATAATTACAAGTCATTACTGCAAACTGAATCCTAGCAGTAGTCAGTAATAGAAACCTTTATATTTATTAAGAAACCACATGTTAATAATACTGATCCTTGATGTGCTAATTTGAAACTTATAGCTACTCCACTATGTTCAATAATCGATATACTCAAATGTACTCAATAACTTGAGGAAATGTAGCTAAAATTTCTATTTTTACAATCGCAATAAGTACAAAACCACGAAAGCCAAGCCCACCAAACATGGCATGCACCAAATACAATGCAAATAGAGCCATTTTCTGAAAATTCATTCATTTTACTTTTATAGTTACAAGAGGCTGAAGAAAGCTGAATTCTGTAGCTTTTGAGTGAAACCATAAAATTTACCTTTCTAGGCACTATCAAACTCTGATCTTTCTCAGGAAGCAACTACTGCCAGAGTTTCCCACCCATCGCCCCTCTGAAAATAAACATTTATAATTATACCCCCGGGTGGGTGTGGCTTCCAAAACATAAATTATATATACAAATTGGAACCACATAGAATGCAGCAAGAAGCTTGCAAGACAAAAATTAGTCTCGCATATCCAGCCCCTCCCACTCTGACGAAGACTTCGTCAGAGTGGGAGGGGCTGGCTACGCGAGACTACTAGACTAAAATGTCGTGTCACTGGAACAGGTGTTTGTGTTTGATATGTTGGTGGTTAATACTAGGGTATCTGCATATTAATCTCACGTCTTCATGGAGTTTCCTAATGTATCCTGGCCTAATTGGGGATCCCGTGGAGTTCAGTGAATTACCCGCAACTAAAGCTAACAACTTTGTTGACCATGTAACTACGAGCGGGAACCATTTGTGGATTCAACCACAAAGAGATACTCTTGTGAGTTATATATATAATGTATGCATGATGGGTTGATATCATAATTAACCCTCGCCCATGTATGTGGAGAGGAGGGTATTCAGCATTCTTTTTCTGAATCTATCTTACTGTCTGTCTGTTAATAAAATTTATAGCTAACAACATTGCGACTTCGATCGAGCTGCCAGACTTGAAATAAGGATCACTGTAAAAGATATCAAATGAGACTATGTGACACAACGCGACACAATGTTGTGTGACGCAGTCCCAGTGTCATATTGGAACCAGCCTTAAGAACTAAGGAATTTCATTACAATTTGATTGCATAACATCATATCCAGAGGCGCTTTTATGTATGGATCAATGGAAGAACTTACATGTTTCCTGGTGGGTGGCTATACTATAACCGTTTATTCTATTTATGAGATTACAATGTGAAAAAACTAGAGCCAAAGAGCTTCATTGCAGTACTTGAAGCAAGAAAATCTGTGGAAGTATGAAGAACGAAGTACACTGTAAAACATAGTATTAATAGTTGGTTACAGGAGTTTCAAGGCAGTTTTATTTTCATCAATGCTGATTTATTTTTCATGGTAGGTAATATTTTAAATTTATGTTATCTTTTTCACAAGTTCTTCAAGTTATTATTAGAAAACCAGAATATGCAAACTAAAGTTGCTTATTTATCTTGATCTGTATTGACTAGCATACAGTATGTCATAATAAAGTATACAGTAACAGAAACAGAATATATATTTTTTCACAGTATTATATTATGTAGTTATAACCTGAGTCTTATTATTATCATTCCCGTTCTAGTTTCAGTTAAAACAACAGATGTAACTTGCTCATTCCAGATATATTAGTGTACATGAATTTGCACTTAATCTGTTGTACCTAATGTGATTTGTATACTGTACTATGGTTTATAACTGTACTAGTCAACTAGATCAAAATGAAAAGAAATAAATGGATGTCACTTCATGTAAGGATAGTATACTACTCATTCAAAATAGTTTATACTAACCACAAAATTATTTCATGCTTGGTCTGGGATGATTAATCAATTAATCGATATTGAACATTCTTCTGATCGATTATAAGACTTTGGTATCGATTATGCTAATTATTCTAGAAGACATATTTTTCAAGCAAATAATGTAAGTGCCTTTTTGATCATCAAATGGGAGGAGTTTACTGCATTAATTGACTTAATTGGCCTAATTACTTCCACTGATTTTAATTGATTTTCAATGGATTTGAAGTTAGTGATAATCAATTCAGAATCTCAGCTGATTCCTAGTCCTACTATACACCTAACATACTTATACCATATGAGACTATATGAATATAATATTATTTCGTGATTCCTTATCCAAAATAAATTATATTAGTAAATAATTCCTAGCAAGAAAAGAAAACACTAATTGATTTATATAGTCTGAGGAGCATAATAATAATTATTATTAATATTGTATTGAAACTCATGTAACCAAACGAGGGTGAAAATAACTAACTAATTTTTACAAGTGATATATATATATATACTTTTGGTTATGTCAGAATCCATAAAAGAGAAAGGTTTTATAGATGAAGTGACAGCGAAACTTACTTCAGCAAATTTAACAAAGATGGATGAGTCCTTTGAGTGTTATTTAGTGCTTGTACTAAAGTAGTTGTTAGCTAGTTGCTTCTATGTTGTGCTATAAATATTTCTGTTAGCTGTAAGAAAGCACAAACAAACTTATCAATCCAAAAGCATTTAGCTACATTTTTCTTCTACAACGATTACTTGGAAATCAATGAGAGACCCTGGCCGAAAGTGATTGCTTCATATAACACAGTTTATCCAGGCATTATCAACAAAACTCGTTCTTGGTCATACTTCAACAGATTTTCTCATTTCAAGTACTGAAATAAAGGTCTTTGGCTCTAGTTTTTCACTATCTTCGAAAAGAATAGTTTAAGCCACCCATGAGGAAACTTGTAAATTCTTGGACTCCTAATGTAAACGTAAGAGAGTAACTATGACACTATAATACCATACACACTTTGCCTTATATGCAACTGGTCTATTGTTTGCATAATATACATTCACATAAAATTATACCAGCCTCCTTTTATGCACTACAAAAAAAAAATTAATAGCTAATTTAGTGGTTAGTACAGTTGCAAGAATTTAACTGGTTGTTCAGACATACATCTAGTGCCATAGATATACTTTGTGCTAATTAGTTCAAGCACTATGATTTTAGGATACTATTACTCATATTTCACATCAACGATTTTGTTTATACTAAAGTACATCTAAATGTATCTGGCCATAAAAAGGGTTTGTAAACCCGCAAACACATAACTGAGTATGCCTTTCAATATATTTGGCATCACATCATGCATGTAGCCACAACATCATCCTCTATGACAATTGACAAACTAAAGTACGTTCATGTTGAGTTGGCAACAAACTAAATGATATTTAGTTGGGTGCCAACTCAACACGAATGTACTTTAAATTGAAATGCCTTACAACTGTATACCAGCCAATAAAATGCTTATATGATTTAATTTTTGCAGTGTATGAGTCATTTTTTTAGGAAACATTTTGCTATAACAAATATTCTGCTTGTAGCAGTTGGTCTAAGGAAGTGGTTTGCGTACTACCTGTTTGCTCAAGTCATGTTTCTGACTTTCTGTAGCATGTTGACTCCTACTGAAAACCGTGGCCTTATTGGATATGGATAGGACCTTATGGGATATGGATTCAGGTGGAACTTTTTTCAACTGACACTTATTCAACATACTTCATTATAGACATCTGTATATCTGATGTTTATGCAAGACAATTGTTGGAATAGAAGATCTTGCAGTTCTTGCCTTGAAGACAAAAATGTAGACCAACTTAGGTGTATTCCCAATAATCATTGATACTGTTGTAGGGTAGTTGGATAGGGCAAGCAGCAATAAAGCATATTTCTCAAGCTCTATAAACACTGCTAGAATAGGTTACTATATTCTAGTAATATCTGCGTCTAGTGCAGTAAATATAAAACAGACAACATGAAGTTGTTTCCCAATATTTGTTCCATCACCACAAAGTTTAGCTCTGAATTCTTTTCAGTAAGATAATGGGAAATCTCACTAATTTTTGTTGGACATTATACCAGCAACAGACAGCTAACAATTCTTTATCATATGCAATAGTTATAATGGCACATAGGGCCATTCATATAATTGCTTTTCACGGGGTTAAATCCTACGTATGTTTGTGTTACTTGCGCGACTATGCGTTGTATACGTAGTTAAGGAAGTTGCGTTATTCCCGGGGGCTTGGTTAATTAATGAGTGTGGCGCATAAAAGAATTCGCATTTGAGCTACAGACCAGCAGGAAATAAAACTGCTAATAACTGTTGTATATATATATAGCATTATCCAAGAATCTTTAACAAGTAAGTTGTTGAGTTTCAGGCATGAATGAGGAAGTCATAATTTAAAACCTTGAAGGAGTACTTCAGTCAGTTCATCAAAGATCTGTGTACTTAGACTGCAATCAGGCCTTACACTGACTTACTTCTTCAGGCCCCAGCTTTTGAGTACACAGAAAGGTAGAGGCCTTAGTACCATCAGCAATGATTGATACATAGTCATCACAAAGGAGATTCTTTTTCCTCAATATATCTTTGAACAAAACAATTAATACTTGTTCAATTATGCATCATTAGATTTACTTGTTTCTGGTCTCATGTACTTCAAATATAGCACTTGGTCTTGAGTCTCATGCTCTGTTTGAAGTACTTCGATTGGAAATGCATACGGATAAATTTGATGATGCATTCTGAACCATGCATGATTTACCTTCACTTGTAACTATTACTCGCTATGCATAATAGATCTAGTATTACCACCATATTAACAGTAAGTATCTCATTATATTTCAGGTAAGGAATTATGCTTTCTATGATGACAGAGATGGTAGACCATCTATAGTTTTGAACTCTATGAAAGATGATCACAATAGACTTCATCCTCAACTACAACTAAAGATTGTGTAGAACTTTAGCATCTATTTATGTGTACCAGTAAGAGTATGGAAGAGAAGTGGAGATTATGATCCTCACAAACTTAATGGCCAATCACATGAATATGTAAATTATTTACTGAGAACAACAGGACCAATACACTCTGTTTCTCCAGTTTATGTATCACTGACTACTGATACCAACTGTTTAAGAGGTCTATCAGAAAATATTCCAGTGCTCCCTCATCAATATAAGAAACTATTATGGTTTGGTGTGTGTTTACATCAACCAGTTTTCAATATAACAGATCCACAAGTTCTAGTTGACTGGATTGCAATACATATTTCACTTGGTGTTGAAATTGTGTTTGTGTATCTTGAGAAGAAATTCGTATCGGAGGATATAATAAATCCTTTGAATTCATTTGTAAAGAGTGGTGTACTGGAGTTAATTGACTGGTCTATTGGAATTGATACCTACAATTATGGACAGACAGCTGTGATAAATGATTGCATATATCGTTCATTACACAGAGTAGAGTATTTAGCAATGTATGATATTGATGAGATTCTTGTACCTCGTAAACACATGACCTGGTCTGGAATGATACAGGAAATCAAGGAGACTACAGACATTAATCAGTATGCTTCTTTATCATTTAGTAACTATTATTGGCATGACAATGGAGTTGCTATTAAAATAGATAATTTTACTAGGTGTGATAAAATGAAATTGCCGATATACCTAAACAGAACTGAGGAAACGAAAACAATAATAGATACCCCACCAAAATTAATAGTTCGTCCATCTGTAGTGCATTCATGTTCGGTTCATTATATATTGAATTGGAGTGATAATGTATTCAAACAACATTCTGTTAGTGAGAAGATTGCTACCATTCATCATTATCGCAGACAAAGGGCATATCGTAATAAATTGAGCACTCATAACACAATTATGGAACGTTATGGTAGACAAAGCTTAAAAGAAATTAGAAAAGTTATGTGTTCAAATTAATTGATTACAAGGACATTCAATCATGGCAGCAGAAACTTAGGTAGTACTCTAGCAAAAATGTTCATTATAGTACAGTTACTATACATTATACTTGCATCTCGTAGCTTTATTTTTGTACCATTTGTTATACTAGTCTCAAAGGGTTCTCAATGCAGACTGATGTTCACCATACACACACAAAGAGTACAAAAAATTGAAGGGCTGAGAGGTAAAGTGGTCTAACCCACAAAACAGCAATACACTAAGGTTAACACGAAAACACTCTCAAAATGTGTTTCAGGGGCAGATAAAAATTAAAAAATCAACTCAATTTTGGTAGTGTAATATGCCTAATTTTTAATGAATTTCTATGCACTATGGATGATTTCCAGTGTTTGATTTTGGGTTAGCCCACTTTACCTCTGAGCCCTTCAATTAATATACATGGTAGTACATGTGTAATAAAAGAACCTGTTATATGTAATATCAGGAGCCCATAATGACAAAAGCGTAAGAGTACACTTTCTGGTCAACGTCATTATGGGCTCCTGGTAATATTAATATATATATAGTATGCTAACAGGTCCTATATACAAAATATAGGGCTTGCGTTTTGTGTCCGAAGATGTGATATAGCCCAAGCCTACGAGGGCTATATCACATCCGAGGACAAAAAATGAGGGTCCTATATGCGGTATATAGACCTATTAGCATACTATATATATACAATATATTGTATGATGGTGACATCAATATCTCCTGCATAGTGTGCACATGAAAGGTCTATATATATGTATATATGTATGGTCCTGACTGATCATGACACCACTAAATTAAACTGCTACATGTATAGTCAATTTGCACACACGGTACACAATCCACACTCCTTTCACTAAAATAAAGATTTTATAGTATATAATTAAATTTAGCATTTTGATCAGAATAAACAAAATATATACAATCAACAAAGAAACAATTAACATTGGATGGACTTTTGAAAATGAGAACTGATTTTTGCTTGAAGAAATAAAATTAATAAATAAAATATCGTCCACTACTTGATATTGAAGGAAATAAAATTATAACTCTATCTCTTAATTTTTATTTGAATTAAAACAGAAACATAATCATTCTTACTAAAACAAACACATACAAACATTAAATCTTTATACTTTATGAGTGATGATTGCTCATGAGTAATTCAGGCTGTGTTTCCATGACTTTAGCCAATAATGAGTCTAGATAACATTGTGTATCAGTTAACTTTTGTGACTTCTTTGTTAGCTTGGATCTTAGTTGAATGATTTCTGTGACAAGTTCCTGTATACAGAATTTGTCAGGTCAGTAATAATTATGTAATAAAATATTATGTAGCATTCATATTAGGAGGCAGTTTGAAATGGTGCAAATATAATCACTGCTCTACTTTTGTTTTCTGGGGATAACACTGAAGTGGTCAAGGGTTTTATAAGCTCATAAAGCATGCTAGAATGTGATTTAAGGTGGGATTGTGAGTGGAAGTGAGAAACCATATAATTACCAATTAATTATCATACATGCACATTTTGTATACTACTACGTATGTATAATACTATGTGCATGAAGAAGCACGTTATATATACGTACATTCCTATGGTATTATCTCTGCTATAAAGAAGCAAAATCAGTGGGTTGTACTGATGTACATTTTTTAAAATTCTAATGATTATAGCTATGAAACATTAAATGGAGAACTAAAATATGTGGGTGAGCAAGTGATTTCTCAATACTCCAATTTTCTTTGGAGATACATGTACACGTATATAGAGATACATGTCGACTACATGGTATGTATAATGTCTTTGGAACAGGTGTATTATAGTCTGTTCACATTCACCATGTCCTCAAAATTATGATGTGATGACTTTATATGTACATTGTGTAATATAATGTATAGTTTAATGTCATAAGGTTAATACATGTAACTCAATAATGAAGCAATGGATTGAAATTTGACATATACAAAAAGAATGGGAAGGACTATTATATCAAAATGGTACAGGTGAAAAGATTGTTGGACATTCAAAACTGAAGTTATGAACATTTTTCTGAGGTCATCATGAACATGAGTATAGTAACTCTATAATACTAAGTACGTGTAAATAAAATGCATACCTCTCTGGTTAAACCATTTTATGGGGTGTACTTTATACATGTACATATATGAAGCTTTTAGTATACGTACAAACAATATAGACTGCACTATCGCGATATATTCACTATCGTGATAGTATCACAATTAAATATCATGATAGTGATAGCAGTACTATCGCCCAGCTCTAGTTCTTAAGTGTAAATAGAATGCATACCTCTCTGGTTAAACATTTCAATTCTTCTTCACTTAGTTCCTCCTCAATTTCAGAACTACTGGTGAAATTACTTTCAGTATCTTCCATTTGTTCATTATTTTCTTTTTCTCTGCTCTCTTCAGTTCTTGTGTTACATAGTCCACTAATCTGCCCTGCTATAGGAGTATGGCTGACATCGGGAGGTGGAGGCAAAATAAAATGGCCACTGGGTGTATCTTTGTTTGTAGATTGTGAACTAGTTTGACCTCCATCAATAACATCATTAGATTGAGAACCAGAATGGTAATTCTCATGTATAGTGTTAGCATTGAGGCTTTGATGTTTATTTGAAGTATTGCTTAATGCTCCAAAGTTAAGAATAATGTTGGTAGTTGTATGTGAACTAGATTTTATTGTCTCATCAGACTGTTCTGTGCATTGTGTTTCCAAAGGAGAAGTATGTTTTTCCTCTTTATTAAATTTTTTTGTTACACTCTTGTGAGTACCCTTTCGTCCTAATTTGGGACTGTTACCTGAAATAGAGTTTTGATAATTTTGTTGTTAGAGATGAAACCACACAGTTTGTATACTTGTGGTTGACATGCTATACTAATTAGTACTTTCATGTTGTACAATAGTACTTTTAAGGTACATTACATTGTGTATGTATAATTACATATACAAATATCTCAATTAGTGTTGCTCCAGATATCACATATTATAATTGCCTATACAGTATATGTCAATAAAGGTCACCATACAGTACAGTAATTACTCAGTAGTTTGATTTCCACACTACAGTAGTTCAGCAGTTATTTTTAAATACTTGTCAATTCAACACCACAGTAGTGAGACAGTAATTACTATACTGCACTGCTGTTACTATATGGTGACTTTTTATACATGTACTGTAGTATTACAATATGTACTTGTATAATTATATAACATTATGTACATGTATAATGTACACAATGTACATTCATAATTATACAAATATCTCAATTAGTGTTGCAGCAGTACTTCAGATATCAGATACATTGTACATGTATCATAATTGCCTATACCTACATGTACATGTACATGATAACACTTGAGATGCAAAGAAAGAAAGAAAGAAGGAAGAAAGAAAGACAGACACCTGAGGCATATGAAAAAATGAAAATGAGTTGCTTCAGGTGGGATTTGAACCCACGACACTCACTTTCTTTCTTCTTTCTTTCTTTCCATCTCAAGTGTCATCATGTACATGTATATACAATGTACTTAGGTTTAGTGTTGGTGTCTTTGGTGGTTTAATTACCCTGGCCTTCACTTATATACCGAGTTTCAGTTAGCCTGTTTATACAGGTGTACATGTACATGTACATTTGTATACCTATACCTGTGTTTCTAGTACATGTTTGTGAACATCATGCACTACTCTACTCTTTTGTGTTGGAAAATAAACTCACAAACTAAAATATGGCATATATGATTCTGGGTGCTTTATCAATCTTTTCCTGCACTAAAATAACGCTATAAAGTTTAAAACCTAGGTCAGTAAAATATCCATATCTGCCCTATAGTACTGTCTGATACCTATATTTACCTATACCTTAGGTATAATTAAGCACCTATATATTTACCTATACTAGTATAGGTGTACATGTACATGTACAACACTAATACTACATACAGTGTACATGTATAAGCACATGAATCACAGATAATCAATTGTACAAAAATGCAAGAAAATGCAAGATAAAGTGTCTCTGTCATCTTAAGAGCCTGGGTATGAGGTTAATCCACCCCTGAGCCTGGGTATGAGGTTAATCCACCCCTGAGCCTGGGTATGAGGCTAATCCACCCCTGAGCCTGGGTATGAGGCTTATCCACCCTGTTGGTCTAACTTTATTTCAGATATTAATTAAAAGGTGAAATGTTGCAGTCTATGGATCACCCAATTTTTATCGCCCTATTTACATGTATTTAACTTCAATAAATGCAATGATCTATTGTCATATCTTACCTGCACTATTTGATGGTGTAATCATAGTCTTTCTTCTTACCAATGCTTTCCTTTCTCTCGCTATGGCAGTTTCTTTTCGATTATCATGATACAAGCTCAGTGCTCGTTTTAAACCTCCGCTTTTCCTCCGAGGAAGAGAACCAGATTCATATGTGAGCTTTGGCAAAGGTTTCACTGGTGAGGGATTTAGAGCTTCTGGTTTTGATTGATTAGATGCAAGTGGCGACAGAGGAGAAATTATGAACCCTCCATTTTTGTGTATTACTTCTTCATCTTCTTTCTCTTCCTCTAAGACAGGACTTGTTCGTCCAGAATTGTTTGCCGAGAATGAGAAATTGCATTGACTTAATGGTCTTACATTAATTGGTGAGGGGTCTTTGTCAAATGATGATTGTGATGATACCAACAATGTTTCTGATAACAGGGCGGTGATATCTGCGGCACTGGCAAACTTTCCACGTGAGGGTAATGTAGAATATTTGTTTGAGAGGGATGGTGGAAGAGGAGGCATGTGGTCTAAAGCTGAGAAGAGGGGGAGAGAGAGGTTATGAGTATATATAAGTGTGCATGTGAACAATGGATATAAACATGACTGATATTAGTGTTAGACAATAATGTCACTACTTTTAGTTACATGTATGACTATATGTACATGTACTTTTGCAATCATGTAATTCAGGTTTTATATAATTTAACTAAAAGTACTTATTATTGGCCAATTTTCATTTTATATTAGATATAGTTATCACAGTAGAGCTGTAGTGTACTGTAGTTATACATGTACATGTATACATGTAGATATAGTTAATTGATATACATGTACATGCTGGCAAAATCCATATTTTCATTATTCACTTTGTGAGGCCTGTGGGGCATTCCCTATAATTCCTTTCCCATGGGTTAAAACTATATATATACATATATATGTAGCCTGTTACTATGTTGTTGCTATGTGTTATATTTCGCTTACTGGAAGTTATAGTCCGGTTTATAACTTCCCAGTTTCACAGACGCTGTAACCAAGGTAATATTATCGCGCATGTGTAAATTAGAAAATTGTGCGGGCGGGGCGTTGCAGAAACAACTGTTCTTAGCTCGATAACTCTTGCATTTTACAAGATTCTAATTTCTTTTACTGGTGAGTTGAAGTGTTAAGAAAGCTACAGAAATGAAATTCATGCTTCGTTAGTTGCAGAAGAACACCAAGGCGAGTGTATGAAACGTCCCGGGCTACGCCCACACTCTGGCTAAGCTTCATAACTTCCATATTTTTAACAGTACAGACTTTTAACTTGTTTGAATGTATAGCAGAACTTGTAAGAACCCCATACATATCAACATTATCCTTCGTTAGTTGCTGGAAGGTAGCAAGGCGAGTGTTTGAATTGGAGTGGGTGCCTATATATCAGTTATAGAATACGCACGCGGTCTATTTTACTGAAATATAATCCCGCACACTCGGGCGTGCCACCCTTGTTGCTAGGGATTATATTTCAGTAATAGACCGCGTGCATATTCTATAACTATAACATATAGTATGATGGTGACATCATCCTTTGATGTGGTGAGTTCTATATAATGTATATAGAACTTCCATGTGCACACTATGCAGGAGATGTCAGCATCATACATTGTACATATATATGTAGTATGCTAACAGGTTCTATATACAAAATATAGGACCCTTGTGTTGTGTCCTCGGATGTGATATACATGTACATGTAGCCCTCGCAAGCACGGGCTATATCACATCCTTGGACACAAAACTCAGGTCCTATATTTTGTACATGTATATAGGACCTGTAAGCATACTATATATATTACATACATGTATATATGTAGTTATACATGTAGTTATAGTTTTATTAATAAAAGATAGCCATCTTTTTGCATCATGGCTCACATACATGTAGACTCACATATATAATTATGTTTGTGTCACTTGCGCAAGTATGCGTTTATACGTAGTTAAGAAGTGCATAATTCTGGGGGGCTCAGTCAATTAATGGGCGTGGCACATAAAAGAACGTGTGCTCAAGCTACAGACCAGCAGGAAGAATGTAAACTGCCAATAACTGTTGTATACAGCAGTGAAACAGTACAAAGATGATGCAGAAATCTTTAACAGCAGTAAGTATAATAAGTTGTTGAGTTTCAGACATGAGGAAGTCATTATTTAGAACCTTGAGAGAGTGCTTTAGTAACTCAGTTTCTGTGCACTTAGACTGCAGTTACACTTACTTCTTCAGGTCATAGATTTTGAGTACATAGAAAGGTAGACTGAGACACTAGTACTTGGCAATGATTAATACATAGTCATCATAAAGCAATTATAGGGATACTTTTTTCTCAATATATCTTGCTTAATTATATACATGTACCTATTAGTATTTCTATTACTACATGTATTTCTATTACTATTACCATGAGACAAGTAATCTTTACTATTACTATTACTTCAACATTGAGATTGTCTATTACTATTACTAATAGTATTACCTCAACATTGAGATTGTATATTACTATTACTAATAGTATTACCTCAACATTGAGATTGTCTATTACTATTACTAATAGTATTACCTCAACATTGAGATTGTCTATTACTATTACTAATAGTATTACCTCAACATTGAGATTGTATATTACTATTACTAATAGTATTACCTCAACATTGAGATTATCTATTACTATTACTAATAGTATTACCTCAACATTGAGATTGTATATTACTATTACTAATAGTATTACCTCAACATTGAGATTGTATTTTACTATTACTATTACTAATAGCCCATGTCTAGCACGTATTAGACTTCTTGCAAGACTTCATGTAGCAAATGAGCATCTATTTAATTATTTACATGTACATGTACATGTATCAATCAATCTATCTCTATAGTTATCTATTCATGTACATGTATCAATTA
The DNA here is from genome assembly GCA_947044365.1 of Petrosia ficiformis. NCBI lineage: Eukaryota > Metazoa > Porifera > Demospongiae > Haplosclerida > Petrosiidae > Petrosia > Petrosia ficiformis. The sequence continues at coordinate 11,985,850 of OX345636.1, read as the reverse complement.
ATCTATCCCTATACATGTACTTACATTGTACATGTATCTACATGGATACATGTACATGTACATGTATCTATTACATTAAATTTATTCCACTGGATCTTTGTCACTTTGAGATAATGATTCTATATACATGTATGTCATGGCACATGCACATGTACTAATGATCAGCATTTAGATGGTTTGACATACCAAAATATGTAAATAAACAAGATATAATTATAGAGAAAAAAGTATCCCTATGAGTGCTTTGTGGTGTCTAACAATCATTGATCATGGCTGACTTTCTCATGCCTGAAACACAACATCCTATTAACATTATTATTTTGATTATCTGCTCTTCTTACTTTATAAAGGATCTTGTAAAACCTAATGAATATAGAACAGTTATTATAGTTCCAGTTTCTATGAAAGTTACAAGCATTCAGCTTGGTCTGTAGCTTGAGCGCACATTCTTATATATGCAATGCCCCATTAATTGACCAGGAGCTGGGGCCCCCAGAATGACGCAACTTCCTTAACTACATGTACGTACATGTACATGTATACAATGCATACTTGTGTAAGTGACAAACATACATGTACACGTACATGTAGATGTATATGATTATAATAATAATAATATAATTATTATACATTAAACTCTGTACATGGAAAGCAATCATAGGAACGGGACTACGGGACATAACAAGTCACCATACAGTAACAGTAATTAATATCTCACTACTGTCGTGCTGAATTGACAACCTAGTATACCAATTACAGTGAAAACTACATGTAATGTAGTGCAGGAATGAAACTACTGAGTAATTACTGTACTGTTTGGTATGGTGACCTTTTACTGACATACATGTACATGTACATGTACACTGTACATGCTGTTAAAGAGCACACACATGCACATATACAGTGTACGCACACACACACACACACACACACACACACACACACACACACACACACACACACACACACACACACACACACACACACACACACACACACACACACACACACACACAAACCACCCATACCTTTACTTCTATCTTGAGAGATTTTTTTGTACACAACAGTGTGCTTCACTTTTTGTTTCTCTTTCATTACATCTTTTGATTTTGGAGTATAAGCACCATCAACCTCTTCAGGTCCTTCCAAACTGGGTAATTCTGGAGATGGGGTACTTTCCCTAGGAGTGCTACTAAAGGGCGGAGTCATCTGTGAAGGCGTTGTGGATTGGCTATCTGTAGTAATACTCTGAGATAAATGTTCATCATGTAAGTCATTCTGTATGTACACACTGGAGTAACTACTATCAAGTGAAGTTGTATTACTAGTTGTGCTTGATGGTACCACACTACTACTTACAGATGAAGGTATACCGTGAAATGAAGAATTCCTTAGGATTGGTTCAATTTTTAATTGCCAATTACTTTTACTTGATTTCGTAATAGGAGGACTATATGAAGACTGTGAGGAATCGTTCTCTGATGAAATAGTTTTATCTGATTTTATCGGTTCTCGTGTGAAAGACTGGGTTTTGTTATCATTTCCTCTAATTAGTGGAGGGGGTTGAGATACCTCTTTATCCATAGGAACGGTTTTTATAGATGGCACTGGTTTGGAAGTGAAGGATTGATTTTGGCCTTTCTTACTAGTCTTCTTTCCTGTATCAGGTGGACCATTTGATGATATGGATGATTCACTATCGGAAGGAATCTGTTCCGATATGATGATACCATTTGTTACAGAAGAACTGTTTGAAGACAGCGCTGTTTCTTCAGAACATGAATCAATTGTTTGTAAAGATATTGGGGTACTACTAGATGATCGAGACATTGCAAGATGCTCCTGTGATGTTACCATACCAACAGTATGTCTTTTGGCATCTGTAGAGGGCTGACGTTTAAGTCGCTGTTTCAGTTGGTCAGCATTGAGAACATTTTCAAGCCCATCATTCTTTCCTTGTGATAGAGCAGCCAGACGTAGTAGCTCATTAATGTCAGTTGAATGTCTCCTAAAGTCTACAGCCTCTGACAAGACTCTTTTTCGGGCTTTCCTCAACTTGACACCATTATCATCAATATCATCATCTATTGGTAGAGATGTTTCTTTTCTTTCTTCAGAAAGTGACGAATGATCTTGCTCAAATGTTGAATGATTGCTTATTTTAAATCGAGGTACTGATGGATGAGTACTAGAACCTCCAAAACTTTTGGCCTTTGATAGAGATACTTTACTTTTGTGAATATCTGGTATTGGTCTGAGGGTGACAACTTCATCAGAATTTATATCAACAATATTCGTAGATTCTTTTTCCTTTAACTGTTCAACTCCGTCAATTAAACTATCCCCATTCTCATCTTTTTCCCGGCCGATTTCCCATTCTTTTCTTCTGTATTTCGGGCTTAGTCCGGAGGGGTTGTGTTCATCTACAGTTATTGATGTCAGAGGACTGGAAGGGGTTTCATTGATACTAGTACTACTGTAGTACTCAGAAGTAGTTGATTCTACATCGATGGAAGTAGAAGTAGTTGATTCTACATCAATGGAAGTATTTGACTCCTGATCATGATTAAAAGAACTTGACTTTCCTTTCCGTTTCATTGACTTAGCTCTATATGTAACAGCTGGAGAGGGTTTAGGTGATGAGTTACTATTTGGTGTTGAAGAAAGTCTTTTTTCAATCATGCTGGTTACACTTCCACTTTTACGGTGAAGGTCCTTGTCAAACGAGCTATAAAACGGATCTCGTGTTCGGTTCAGTGAAACTGAGGAGAAAGGTCTTTTGTGACGAAATGCATGAGCTCTGGATATAGGACTCTGTATTAAGAAATACATGTACATGTATGTGTACACTTATGAATTTCATATTACATGTGCATGTATATCGTAATTATCAGTGTTCTGCCAGGATATTTATCCAGTATTTACTTAATTCTCAGTAGCCTATATATAGCCTTTATGTACATGTACATGTATTATCTGAGAGGTGGTTAATTCATCTGAGTGGTGGTTATTCCTAACCAGTGCCATAGTAATGTACTGATTTTTAAGGTAATAGTAATATATTACATTGACTTAGAGGTGATGGTACTAGTAATAGTAATAGTAATAATTTTTAAGGTAATATTAATAGTAATATACATGTAATATTCTAATTGACCCCATGTCTGGTGAATATCAATTAATTAATACACTGGAATTTAAGATTTCGCAATATTCAATGCAAATTCAGTTATTCTTTTTAGTGCTAACTCATTAATATGGATAGACTAGTAGTTATGTTTGAATTAAAGGTCATTCATGTTCATTATGACCTCAGAAAAAGGTTCATAACTTCAGTTTGGAATGAACAACAATCTTTTTACCTGTACTATTTTCATATAATTGTCGTACACTGTATGTCAATCCATTGCTTCATTATTGAGTTACAATATAATCATGTATTAACCTTACGACATTAAACTATACACTATATTATATATTAAAAAAAGTCATTACAACCTAATTTTGAGGTCATTGTGAAGTCTATGAAGGTCTTCATTTAATCTAGTGGTTACAGAAATTCATCATATGATACAGTACTTGTTCAGTATGCAGTGGCTACTGGGTCTTCTAGCCACTCTAAGTACTGTATTATAATTATGATGACTTTTGTATATAACGATACTGGGTCGTATACTCAGCAAGTACAGTGTACAAGTACTGTATTGTATGATGATTTACATGTACATTGTATATACATGTATATAAGGGGTCTTCATTTAATCTAGTCACTGTATACTCAGCAAGTATTGTGCTGTATGATGAATTACATGTATATATATATATACATGTATAGTACTACTGGGTCTTCATTTAATCTAGCCACTGTATACTCAGCAAGTACTGTAATGTATATTGATTTATATATACATGTATAGCACTATTGGGTCTTCATTTAATCTATCCACTGTATACTCAGCAAGTACTGTAATGTATATTGATTTATATATACATGTATAACACTATTGGGTCTTCATTTAATCTAGCCACTGTATACTCAGCAAGTACTGTAATGTATATTGATTTATATATACATGTATAGCACTATTGGGTCTTCATTTAATCTAGCCACTGTATACTCAGCAAGTACTGTAATGTATATTGATTTATATATATACATGTATAACACTATTGGGTCTTCATTTAATCTAGCCACTGTATACTCAGCAAGTACTGTAATGTATATTGATTTATATATATACATGTATAACACTATTGGGTCTTCATTTAATCTATCCACTGTATACTCAGCAAGTACTGTAATGTATATTGATTTATATATACATGTATAGCACTACTGGGTCTTCATTTAATCTAGCCACTGTATACTCAGCAAGTACTGTAATGTATATTGATTTATATATATACATGTATAACACTATTGGGTCTTCATTTAATCTATCCACTGTATACTCAGCAAGTACTGTAATGTATATTGATTTATATATACATGTATAGCACTACTGGGTCTTCATTTAATCTAGCCACTGTATACTCAGCAAGTACTGTAATGTATATTGATTTATATATACATGTATAGCACTATTGGGTCTTCATTTAATCTAGCCACTGTATACTCAGCAAGTACTGTAATGTATATTGATTTATATATACATGTATAGCACTATTGGGTCTTCATTTAATCTAGCCACTGTATACTCAGCAAGTACTGTAATGTATATTGATTTATATATATACATGTATAACACTATTGGGTCTTCATTTAATCTAGCCACTGTATACTCAGCAAGTACTGTAATGTATATTGATTTACATATACATATACATGTATAACACTATTGGGTCTTCATTTAATAAGTACTGTAATGTATATGTGATGATTTATATATATACACTAAACAATATTAGGTTTCTTTTCTGTGAAATTTAAATTATAAAGAATGTGTTAGAATGTTATTGTAGGCAAACATAATCATTATGATACAAGACAACATCAAAAGAAACAAGTATCTCAAACTTGATATACATGTACATGTACATGTACATGTACTTATACATGTACATGTACTTATACATGTACATGTACATGTACTTATACATGTACAAATGTACATGTATATGTACATGTACTCCAATTTTAGCTCGTAATTATAGTACTTTTCTTTATCAGCAAAACATTTTAAATATTATAAAATGTTGATATAGCACAATCGGTTTTCAACTATAATTATTATATATGTACATTACTATGTTCATATGATAACAAAGCTGTCATGAAGTGGCTAGGATATATCATAATAAAGAAGAATGAGTTGAAAATTAATAATTATGACCTTTGTTATCTAAAATGTACTATAAAGTGCAAGTATACTTTGTAATGTACGCACACCTGTACATGTACATGTACATGTACATGTACGTATGTACTACACATGTGTACATATATACTACACATCTACATGTACACATGTACATGCACACACTATACTGTGTACATGTACACATGTACACATGTAAACATGTACTTAAAGTTTATGGAAGCTCTATACTTCTCTTCTTTGTTTGTGAGTTGCATTAAGCATTATTATAGTTACGTACCTGTACTTGTTATATAGTTATACTATTATTATTATTATTATTATTATTATATGGACACTGGATGAGTGGTAAGGGTTAGCTATCAAAGATCTATAACCCACCATTCTCGGTTCTCAAGACTGGGCATGGAATATCTCCCTCCTTTGTCTACTTCAAATTTTCTAATCCATTAATATTGGCTGATTGTCCTTTTTCTATGCCATTGTTATTTTATTTTTCTACATGTATATCTAGCCAGGGTGGCTGCTTCAATATTTTCTAAACCCTTTGTGGCTGTATTTTATTAATTTTCTGAACCATTGTGGCTGCTTTTTTGTTGTTTTTTTTTTGTTTCTTAATTGCTTCTACGCCTTTTGCTAGTATGCTAGGCACATGAATTTTCATGTACATGTACATATATACTGTGTAGTGTGTACATTTACACATGTACATGTACATGTACATGTGCATACTATATACACTGTGTACATGTACAGTGTATGTACATGTACAATGTACATGTACATGTACATGTGTGTACATGTCTATGAGTCAATACAAATTAGGTTATACAATTGATAGTCCTGCAGTACAATTATACACATGCACATATACATGTACATGTATGTATGTATATATACATGTACATGTACATGTACATACATGTTTGTGTACATGTACATGTAGTCATACATGTACATGTACACATGTAGTATATACAGGCACACAAAAACATAATTAGTGTTATAAAACAGCATAAACTAAAAAAGTAAAGGGTGAGGGAGTAAGACTAAAAAAGATTGAGGAGCACCATGGTACCACACTTTGGAGGAAACACTACAATGCATTGTATTGTAAGCCCTATACGCTTCCTTTACCATCGTCAGAAAAAAGCCAACTTTATAAACCACAATGTTTTGGCTCTAAACCATGATAAGATGCTTACCTTAAAACGTTTAGAGCAAAAATGATGATGATTAATAAAATTTGCTGTTGTCAAAATAATTGTAGCAGTCCGGCAGTTTAAAGTTTAGACAGACAGACACACAGTAATTACCTTTTTCACATCCTCATTGTTCCATTCCATTTCAACATTATCTTTGCTATTATCTTCTAACATTTGTAGTCCCTCTTCAAGTCTTGTCACAGGATCAGTATGCCATAACTCCATTATACCAGATTTTTCAAGTTCTGTATTTTCAGAAAACATGGGTTGTATATTACGTTCTTGAGGGGTTTGAGGTGACAAAGAGTTTGTAGGACTGCTATTACTATGATTAGACATCGTTGATATGGAGTTAATTTGAAAGTCTCTGTGAATTTCAGCCGTTGGGGTCAGAGGAGAGCTCGGAGAATGTACAGTAGGCACACAAACTTCAAAATCTTGACATTCTTCAAAGACTTGTTTGTTTTTGCTACGAAGACGAAACATTCCTCTTGATTTTGTCCTGTCTTGTTTCGGAGATTCCTTTTGTTTGCTTTTGTACTCTGACTTTGTTCTTCTCAGCATTATTCTGCCCTCCCTGAAACCAATCTCAGCATCAATAGGACTTGTAAAATTACTATCTTTATTCCAGTTTGACAAAAACCGTGTGGATACAAGAAGATCTCCTCGTACCTTGGTACTTATCTTCCCAGGTTTTGAATGTAATTTATACCAGACTCTTTTAGATGAGCGAGATATATTAAGATTTGTAAGAGGTATGTGAATATGACCAAGGTAATCTTCAGAGAACTTTCCCTTTTGTTTTACTTGTATATCTAATGATGAGTCCAAACTCATTAAAGGACTGTAGAGAGAGAGAGAGAGAGAGAGAGAGAGAGAGAGAGAGAGAGAGAGAGAGAGAGAGAGAGAGAGAGAGAGAGAGAGAGAGAGAGAGAGAGAGAGAGAGAGAGAGAGAGAGAGAGAGAGAGAGAGAGAGAGAGAGAGAGAGAGAGAGAAAGTGAGTGAGTGAGTGAGTGGCAAGTTGCGGTAGCTAAAATACATTGGACAACTTATACAAGAACTGTTAAAAACAAAGAAGAATGGAAATACAAGTAACTATATTACAACATTCATGTTACATTGTATGCTATTGGGTTTCAGACACAAGAAAGTCATCAGCAATGATTAATAGTCATTATAAAGCAATCATAGGGATACTAACTCAATATTTAAACTATACAGTAAGATAGAGACACTAGTACCATCAGCAATGATTAATAGTCATTATAAAGCAATCATAGGGATACTAACTCAATATTTAAACTATACAGTAAGATAGAGACACTAGTACCATCAGCAATGATTAATAGTCATTATAAAGCAATCATAGGGATACTAGCTCAATATTTAAACTATACAGTAAGATAGAGACACTAGTACCATCAGCAATGATTAATAGTCACTATAAAGCAATCATAGGGATACTAGCTCAATATTTAAACTATACAGTAAGATAGAGACACTAGTACCATCAGCAATGATTAATAGTCATTATAAAGCAATCATAGGGATACTAACTCAATATTTAAACTATACAGTAAGATAGAGACACTAGTACCATCAGCAATGATTAATAGTCACTATAAAGCAATCATAGGGATACTAGCTCAATATTTAAACTATACAGTAAGATAGAGACACTAGTACCATCAGCAATGATTAATAGTCACTATAAAGCAATCATAGGGATACTAGCTCAATATTTAAACTATACAGTAAGATAGAGACACTAGTACCATCAGCAATGATTAATAGTCATTACAAAGCAATCATAGGGATACTAGCTCAATATTTAAACTATACAGTAAGATAGAGACACTAGTACCATCAGCAATGATTAATAGTCACTATAAAGCAATCATAGGGATACTAGCTCAATATTTAAACTATACAGTAAGATAGAGGCACTAGTACCATCAGCAATGATTAATAGTCACTATAAAGCAATCATAGGGATACTAGCTCAATATTTAAACTATACAGTAAGATAGAGACACTAGTACCATCAGCAATGATTAATAGTCATTATAAAGCAATCATAGGGATACTAACTCAATATTTAAACTATACAGTAAGATAGAGACACTAGTACCATCAGCAATGATTAATAGTCACTATAAAGCAATCATAGGGATACTAACTCAATATTTAAACTATATAGTAAGATAGAGACACTAGTACCATCAGCAATGATTAATAGTCATTATAAAGCAATCATAGCGATACTAACTCAATATTTAAACTATACAGTAAGATAGAGACACTAGTACCATCAGCAATGATTAATAGTCACTATAAAGCAATCATAGGGATACTAACTCAATATTTAAACTATATAGTAAGATAGAGGCACTAGTACCATCAGCAATGATTAATAGTCATTACAAAGCAATCATAGGGATACTAACTCAATATTTAAACTATACAGTAAGATATAGACACTAGTACCATCAGCAATGATTAATAGTCATTATAAAGCAATCATAGGGATACGTTTTACTCCAAATGCAATGTACATGTACAGTGTATCTTGTTTTCTTTTGTTTTTGCATGCATCGGGCTCAAAGCTTTCAAATCCACAGTATTTTTGTGACACTTTTGACCGAGCTTGAGGTTTTAAACCAAGTTACAAAACTAACTAAAATACGATGTATATGTACATGTAGTTAAATGACAGACCATCCAAGCACAGAACCAATGCTGTGCAGTATTCTTGCCATAACAGTCAGAACCACAATGCATATTATGCTTCAATCACATGCAGAACACATGACATGAAGAGGTGGAGCTGGAAAGTGACTGTCATGACAGGAATGTAATTATCTTACTTGCCTACAGTCTGCACATCACAAGAGTTAATTAATGTACTATTGAACTTGGGTTAATAATGTGTCATGTTTCCCACTAAGGCACTAACTTAGTGACATCAAAATAATTACACTCAGTGATTCTATAATACATACATACATGATACATGTAATTGTGACCTGCATAGATGTGAAATCAGTCATTATGCAATAATACTTTTTTGTCAAAAGCTTATATGTATGTAATAGTTAGAACACACATTACAGTGATTACATGTTTTAATGTAGCACGAGGGCGGGTCAATAAAGGTTGAGTTTACATAATGCATGAGCCGAAGGCGAGTGCATTATGTAAACGAGACCTTTATTGACCGCCCAAGTGCTACATTGAAACACACAATGCACTGTCAAGTTTGTTCTAAGTGATTTATTGACGATCTGGTGAACTACCACTGTTGTTGGAGCAGCTTCGTTAGTAGAGGTGAGCAAAGTGTGCAATAATTACTTATTGCACGCAAAAGTGTGCAATAAGTGATTTAATGGTCAATCATGTGACACATTATCTGCACTCTGATTGGCCACAGGTCACATGATCAGCAATAATGTCTATTAAGCAACTTTGGAATGACTATCATAAGTGAAGACAACTAAATTTGATATCTAGGTGGAGTAATAGTTACTGTTCTTGGATAACAGATTTAGTTAGTTGTCTATACAAAATGGCTGAATAAATATAGTTTAAAGGCAAGTGTTTGATAAAAATTGTTATTTCAAATATTTAATGACCGATTCTCACATCCATGGTCACAATTAATTGTACATGTATATAGGTGTTATGTATACGATTATTATAAGTTGACTTGACAAGTTCCTTATATGGCAGTCTGGTAGTCAGTACATACATGTAGGAACAAATCAGGATTATAATAGTTGTGTATTGCATTGTACTATAATACTGTACTGTACTATAGTACTGCTATACTTTACTTTACTGTACTGTACTGTACTGTATGGTACTGTACTCTATTGTACTGCACTATACTCTACTGTACCGTACTATACAGCACTATACTGCACTGTACTGTACTGCACTATACTGCACTGTACTGTACTGCACTACACATGTATATTGTACTGTACTGTACTGCACTATATTGTACTGTACTGTACTGCACTATATTGTACTGTACTGTACTGTACTGTATCATACATGTACTACAGTTATGATCTTAATGCTGAATGTAAACAAGACAAAATTAATGTCTTCACTTCAAACATCAATGAATAAAATTAAGGATGTTTACATCTATGTCTAACCCAAATCTAAACATGGTAAATACATGTACGTAATCAATTCATAAAATAATTTACAGTTTAATATTATTGCTAATTGATTTATGGATTACAGCCATTTGGACAATGCTTATATTTGAACTACTGTAGTAATGTCTCATACATGTATGACTAGTATTGCTTATTGCTGCCAAAAATATCATGATAATTGATATTTGAAATGCTTACAAAATGTAAATAGATGTCCTGTTTGCTTGTATTTGTCAAGAAATGGTAATCAAAGTTATGCATATTAGCTTGTATTACGTACTGCTTTTACATGCATGTACATGTCTGTAGGTATAAACTGCATGCCTACTCAGGTGTCACCCAAAAGCTGTATCAGAATGAAAATACAAGTAGGCATAAACTAAAATAACTGGACTTAGTAAACTGCCTACACTAGTGTATTGATACAGCCAAAAGCCAAAAGACAATGTACTGTATTACAATATTGAATGAAAATACAAGTAGGCATAAACTAGACATATTAGAAAAACTGGACTTAGTAAACTGCCTACAGTAGTGTATTGATACAGCCAAAAGACAATATACAGTATCAATGAAAATACACACCTACATGTACATGTACATGTAAATGAGGCAGATTAGAGATTTGGTAAATTGCCTACTCAAGTGTATCGATACACTCAAAAGCCAATATATTGTATCACAATATTGAATGAAAATATTGATAATTTCATATATCGATACATATCACACATTACAACCTGGTACTAGTAATGTACATGTACATGGTGTTGTGATACAATATAATTATCCTATACATTGTATCGTTCCATAACTATACGTGATATATTGTATTGCAATATATGAATTGTTTAATGGGAATAATAGGGATTTTGATAATAGCATCTTTTTACCATTGTGTCTATAATACATGAATACCAGAGTTTTTGATATATTTTGAAGCATGGGCCAAATTGGTTCAACAATGGTTAGTGTGTGCGCCATTGGGAATACTTCTTGAGCCAATTAACAAACAGTTAATTCTGTTAGTGATAATATAATCATAATTAACTGCACCACTGGCCCTAAGGGAGAACTGTGCAGTGCCAAATAAGAAGCTCTTTGGGTCAATGGTGCACCATATAAGCTTATCAAGAACCTGATGTACAATTACTTATTTAATGACTAGTGCACTCATGTTGTCCAGTGTATATTACAATTAACATGGTTTATATTGTAAATTAGTATGACTATATATAATGACCACTATGACTAGTGTACTCATGTTGTCCAGTGTATATTACAATTAACATGGTTTGTATTGTAAATTAGTATGACTATATATAATGACCACTATGACTAGTGCACTCATGTTGTCCAGTGTATATTACAATTAACATGGTTTGTATTGTAAATTAGTATGACTATATATAATGACCACTATGACTAGTGCACTCATGTTGTCCAGTGTATATTACAATTAACATGGTTTGTATTGTAAATTAGTATGACTATATATAATGACCACTATGACTAGTGCACTCATGTTGTCCAGTGTATATTACAATTAACATGGTCTGTATTGTAAATTAGTATGACTATATATAATGACCACTATGACTAGTGCACTCATGTTGTCCAGTGTATACTACAATTAACATGGTTTGTATTGTAAATTAGTATGACTATATATAATGACCACTATGACTACATGTAGTGCACTCATTAGTTTAGCAATTAAGTTACTGTACATATCATGGTAGTACATGTACTAATGCTGTAGTATATGGAACACTAAATAGATTATTGAATAACAATTATAGTACATAAACTAGCTCATGCACACTCACATTCAATTGTTGAAACCCACTCCTATATGTACGGAGGAAAAACAATCCTTCATACAGACCCTTAGCCAATGGCAATGCTACTGGTTGCCGTGGTAACCATTAATCATACTGCTGGAGATTTGACCACTATGAGAGGAAGTTTGCTATGCATGTAGGCTTTGTTTTATTGTTATTGTGTCTTCTGAAGAATTTAGCAAATGTACATTTGGAAAAATAATGATGTTGTCATTAACTACATGTACATGTAACCATCATCTGCTGCACTTCTGACAATAATTTTACTAATTATGCCAAATTCCCAAATAGCTGACACCTGATACTTGCATTGCAAATCTGAACATGAATCATTAAGGGATGATTTAAAATGGGAAACCTTTAATGTACTACAACTCTACTACACAGTACATGTATAAAGTGTTGATATTATTTTGAAATATTCATTACTACTATTTATTTACTATAATTAATCATACAGTCATTGGGTAATAATTTAGTAAACAGTATAATATAATCAGTGTTCTGTCTGGAATATTTAAACTGAACAGCACAAAATTAATAAATTAAATACTACACCCTCTATCACACCCATACATGTATACATCTTGATCACAAGGTTGGGTTCATGTCAGTAAAAACTGTCCTTTGCAGTAGCAGAAGGGTATGTCATGAATTTCAGTGAGTATATAATGTACTTGTATAAACAAAGGACGTAGTACAGCATACTATAGTACTGTACTGTTCTACATGTACATGTACATGTATACATGTATGTACATGTACATTTACATGTACCGTATAGCGGGAAATTTCCGTTGGAAGAAATTTTCGTTAAAAATACAAAAAGCTTAAATTTTCGTTGAAATAAATTTCGTTGGCGAGCATAGTTGGAAAAATCAATAAAATTTGTGTTACCTATCATTATCTACATGTAGTTCTTACCGCTTCATTGGCATCCTTTATAGCCTCTGGCTTAACTATGTCTGATAGCGGTTCCTTGGGGTCTGGAAGAGATGAATCAGGCTTAAAATACCGATAAAGAGCCATCGCTAGTAAACAATGATAACACACGTGTGAGAGGTGTGACTTTGAAACCACACGTGACTGTCGCAAAATTTTCCTTGAGTTAAATTTTTGTTGATTCAAATTTTCGTTGCCCTCAACTGCCAACGAAAATAACGAAATTTTGCACCCAACGATTATTTCCCGCTATACGGTATATGATGATATCCAATAGTGTTATAATGTTTAGTACAGTACAATACAGTAGATTACACCATACTATAGTACTGTACTGTACTACAATGTATGGTGATATTCAATAGTTGTTGTAATGCATAGTACAGTACAATACAGTAGAGTACAGCATGGTGCTCTTTCTGGATACCAAATGTAGCAAGACAAAATGACAAAACAATGGATATTTAAACCTAAATTGTAATCAATTGACTTTAATATCATAACTTTTAATATTGTCCATTTATAAATTTATGTCAATTTGTATAACTTGTGGTAAGAGTTTCCCAATTTTGAGAAGACTTTCGGTAGTAGAGAGCATATGCAAAAACAACTCATCTTGTTTCAAGGCTATCACTAGCAAAGAATACATTAAACCAAGCCGAATTTAAGTAGTGGCCATTGGCTCTAAGCTTGTGCCATGACAGTCACTTCTAGCTTCACCTACATGTACATGATAACACTCGAGATGGAAAGAAAGAAAGAAAGAAAGACAGACACCTGAGGCAAATGAAAAAATGTAAATGAGTTGCCTCAGGTGGGATTCGAACCCACGACAGTACATGTTATGCACACAATTCAAGCATAATTAATTTATACATGTGGAAGCTCTTAATTCTTCGTGCTCTTCTTCATCTAGAATTGGAAATTTAAAACATAATTCTTTTCCCCCTGGAACGATTTGTTGTCAAATATTACATATTGTCAATATATGTTTATGACTTCTATTTGTGCTCAAATTTCCTGTAAAATACATGTACATGTACATGTAATTATGATTGAATGCCTATTTATAATCTCTCACTATTTTGTCATTTTGTACACGAAGCAACAAACTTTGTATCTATGAAGCCTAATTATAGCTCTTCCTGGATACCAAATGTAATTGATATCAAGTTTAAAATGGCGAAATAGCAAGCGATCGAATGTACACTTTTGTGAACAATGTATCTATTATATGAGAAAGGGCAAAGTCTGTCACATACACAGTGTTCTCTTTGGGTTGGTACCCTTGAAGAATCACTTGCAGGGTATTGATGGAATTTTAATTAGTCCCACTTTGTTTTGTCAAAAATCAATATAACTTACACATGTGTAATTATTGTACATGTGTATGTACACATGTGTAATGTACATGTACGTATGTACATACACAATGTACATGTATTGTTCAGAATTATTATTCATATGGGTGTGGTTAAAATAAGCTACACCTCCTCCTCCTCGGGAGAACACAGGATTTCATACAGCTGGAAGATTTCAGATCAAATTTTTTGCAAAATGCAGCTACATATACAAGCCTTCTTGGGGCACCAGACGCTAACAGAAGCAACCTCAAAGGGCCTAAATATAAAACATTTCCTAGGAGAGCATACATGTACCCTCAGACCCCCCTCTGCATATTGGGTATATTGATTACTATTATTATTATTAATATTATAAAATGCTTGAAGAGCTCTTTTTATCCTTACGCTCTATTTACTTTTCTTTTATCTTTTTAATTTCATTATACATGTACATTTTCTATATCAACATTATAATTAATTTGTCTATCTACTGTCTGTCACTAATATACATTAGACAACATACTTTATGTAACTAAATTAAGTTTTACATGTACATACATGTACATGTACATGTACATGTATTGTAGCATATACATGTACATGTACATGTACTGTATACTGTACATTGAAATACCCACATACACACACACATGGTTCAACTAGCTTGCCCTTTCCATCCAACATGTAAATATACACAAACACACACACACATACATGCATGCACGCAAGTACGCATACATGGTTCAGCTAGTTTGCCCTTTCCATCCAACATGTACATTGTTTTGTAAATACACACACACACACACACACATATACACACATACATGTACATGTACATGCTCATACACTAGTAAATGACAGTACTCACATTTCAAAAGTTTGGTTCCATCTGGGACATGAATGACGTGGTAAAAGAGATGTGTTGTCTCTTTCTTTCTCAATTTGAACTAACACGTATACCTCACTGTTCACTGCAAGATATATAACAACAAACCTATTATTACTAACCCATAATAATAATAATATACATGTACAGTGTATGTATACATGTATATACATGTACATGTGTGTATATTATATGTATACACTGTACATGTACATGTATGAATACATAATAATTATAATTATATAATTATTATATATATATATATATATATATATATACATGTATATATATATATATATATATATATATATATACATGTACATGTACATGTATATATATAATAATTATAATTATATAATTATTAGTGATCACCAATAAGGTAATCGGTATCTGTCATTATCAGCCTTTATTTCAAATATCAGTGTTGTTGATTTCTGTACTATGCAGTTCACTAGAGAATACTGTGTCAGCAATGTACATAACTGAAAATTAACAGAGTGAATATTCAAGAAAAAAGGCCACACAGAAACACCCATACATATGTATTTTCTTCTAAACTCACAATCTAATGTCAGTATCATGTGTATATACATGTACATGTACATGTAATAGTGACCACAATTACATATACATGTACATGTACATGGTCATACTTTTAGAGGTACAATCACACAGTATGCTATGGTGAACTGCGTAGTACATTTGAAGTACATGTACATTATTACTGCTATGAATTTACTACACAATGGTTGACCCCACCTTTATAACCATAACAGTAGAACATGTACATACAGTGATACACACATATACACAGTGTATACCGTTATACACACAATAATAAATACACAAACACACACACAGTGATACCATACTTGTACATGTACATGTATATATATTTATATACACATTAATACATGTACATATAAACACATACAGTGCATGTTGATATAGGTGTACAGCGATATGCACTAATACACACACATACATGTACAAGTAGGGTAATCAGTACACATACACACATACAGTGTACATGTACAGTGATACACACATGCATATACATGTACATGTACTGTACATTTATGTACATGTACATAACAGTTTTATTGTGGCTAGATAGAGACATCAGTGTTTTCAAACTATTGATGAAAACACCTGTATACATGTACATGTACATGTAGGTGTTGAAATGTTGGGTATTTTCTTTCTTTTTCGAAAAAGAAATATTTTGGCTAGTGAATAATTCAATAATTTGAAAATACATGTACAGTGATACATACATGTACATATGCATGTACGCATGTACATGACACACATGCATACACGTACATGTTAAATGATTAATGCACACACACACATACATTCATTGATGCACGTAGACATACATGTTGTACATGCAGAGTGAATAATACACATACATGTACATGTATTACATGTACTGTACATGCACACTCATGTACATTTACATGTACATGTACATTGTACAGCAATACACAGACAGACACAGACATCAGACATACATGTATACAACACACACACAGATATAGACACACATATACATGTACATGTACACTTGTTAGAAGTACAATACACATGTATAGATGGATACAGTATCTTAAGAAATGACAGAATTTGATATGTGTTGTTGTACAAAACATTCCACAAATGAATACATGAAATACTTGTTTGATCACTTATCCCAAGCTCTTCAAAACATGAAAACAACTTTACTACACTAATAATGATCTAATTACTAGTCTATGTAACAATACTCGTAACTGCTCACCTTGGCCTCAAAAAATGTTCATAACTTAATTTAGTTTTAAATGATCAACAATCTTTTTACCTACACCATTTTCATATAATTTTCCTTCCCTTTCTATTTTGTGTATATCAAATTTCAATCCATTGCTTAGTTATCGAGTTACAGTATAATCATGTATTAATCTTATGACATTAAACTATACACTATATTATGTATAAAGTCATCATATCCCAATTTTGAGGATACATGTACATTGTATCATGAATGTTAACAGACTATAGTTAAACTTTCTTCTCTTCAAGTATTTTACGATAGTAGTGACAATTAAAGTAAATGATTACAGTAACTCTCTGCTCCACCTACGCAGTGAGGGTTAAAAAGTATGAAGATAAGGTATAATATGTACAATTCTAAAGGAGCTACATGTAGGTACATGTACACTGGGTGTTTTTTTAATAATTATACATTATACTCATAAGAACCCACGACACTCTGCACTGCAGACTGATGTACATGAGACATGATATTTTTGTACTATACATCAACATACTAAACAGTAGTGCTGTATCTATACTACAATACCTAGGTTTTAAACTCTATAGCACTATTCTACTGTAGGAAAAGATTGATAAAGCAATCAGAATCATGAGTTATTTCCATCTTTTATAGTAGTTTGCGAGTTTCTTTTCCCAACAGAAGTGATTTGAGCAGTGCTAAAAAATAGTGATGCACATGAACCTATACTAGAAAAAAAGAGTTGAACACAGGTGGCAGGCTATATTAGCTGCTATAGTATCTTGAATCTGAATAAAGGCAAAACCTACATGTCAGAGTTTTTGATACATTTTGAAGCATGGGACAAATTGGCTCAACAATGGTTAGTGTGTGTGCCATTGGGAATACATCTTGAGCCGATTAACAAAGAGTCGATGCTGTTAGTGATAATACATGTATAAATTACACCATCTGGCCCAAAAAGAGAACTGTGCAGTGCCAAGTTCTTTGGGCCAATCGTGCACCTACTGCACCATATGAGCTCATCAAAACACGTACTGCTACATGTATAATGTACATGCTGGTGCAACAGCTAGTAATAAATGAAATTAACACTAGACATCAGGTGAGTTATATATTTGCCACATCAACTTGTACACTGATACATTACATCATAACACAAGTAACACAACAATTTAGTATTCTTCAGGGAGTTGTAGTACAAGGTAACTACAGTATGACTTGATATACATGTATGTCTAAATGAAACCCCAAATCACATCACAAGCTATGAATGAATTGAGCAATTAGACTGCTTTGTGTCAGGATAAACAATAAACACCTCTCCAAGTGTATATACATGTGAGTAATGTATATACATGTACTGTGTACTTTTTAAATTTCAATTTGACTAATCAGATTGCCTAATTTAATATGGTGCATCAGATAATTACTAATAAAAACCTCCAATCATCAAGTGAAATAAATTATAAGTAATCCGATTGGTCAACATGGTATGAGCCTGTTACACATGTACATGTACACCGACTAATCAAATTGATTATGTTACAATGTATTTAAGTTGCAAACACATAGTACATGTATGTGTATCTAATGCATCAAGTGAAATCAAGTAATCCGATTGGTCAACATGGTACAAGTCAGTTATACACCCCTGTCTTGGTTCCTAAGTGTTTAGACTCTTTGGGCCCACGATCGATCAGTGAGGTACTACATATCACATAGTGAGCTCAACCATTGTATACAACTCAATACAACACAAGTAGAATGAGATTTATTTTGTACAAATTGAATATTTTCAGGTAATTGCTCGAACACTATAATTGTGATTGTGGATACGAAATTTCTCAAATAATAATTTTTTCAAACACTAATTTAAATGTTTCATTATTCAGCCATTTTGTACAAGTGGCCAATGAAATATAGTGTCCAAGAAGAACAACTATTGCTCCACCTACACATTTAAACATGTACACCGTACATACCAAACTTACATGCAGTTATTTTCCTGTGCAAAATGGCTGAGTAACGGGGATTTAAGTTTAAGCATTTGACAAAATTCTTTTTACCAAATTACTGATTTTCGCATACACAGTCACATATATTTATGTTATAGAGGTGTTTCATAGAGGAAGTCAGTGTAGTCAAAAAGGCTAAACAAGTAATCATTCATCTACATGTATAACTGCAATGTACATGTGCATAATGTATGATTTATTAATCCCAGTGTGGTGGTAATTGTTTATCAAGGGATGATATGTGGATTTTTAGGATTTTCAAGGCCAATAGAATAGTGGGATAACATGCTTAGTGACAAAAGTGGGTTATACTAAAGTCTGTTCATATTCACGATGACCTCAAAATTAGGATTTGATGACTTTATATGTAATATAGTGTATAGTTTAATGTCATAAGGTTAATATATGTACATGATTATACTGTAACTCAATAATGAAGCAATGGATTGAAGTTTGACATACACAAAAATGATCGGGAAGGACTATTATATGAAAATGGTGCCGGTAAAAAAATTGTTAGACATTCCAAACTAAAGTTATGAACATTTTTCTGAGGTCATGGTGAACGTGAATGACCTTGACCCTCATTAAGACTCTAAAAATTTGCTGATTTTTGCCTTTTTCCTTAGATATGAAATTTCATTGGCATACTGTACAACACTGCTAATTAAGTAAAGTAAGGGAGTTACCAAACAAATTTTGCAAATTATTATTGTACCATCTAAGGTTCTATGTATATGTACATGGGTTGGACCACTTAGACAAATATAGGATGAAATATGTGCTACATGTACATGAACGTATGTAGCAATTGAGATAACATCATTTGGCTACCCTTCAAAATGAACTAAAGTAAATTATACATGTAGGTAGGGTTACAATTATCAATAATGATTTCGTAAGCTACACTTCTTATATTTATAGAATGTCATATTAGTTTACACATAATGAAATAGTTTAGTGTTTTATATCCAGTGGTATGCAAATAGCCAATCATGCAGGACACTGTCTGATACATTTAGGTGAATTTGAAACTGGAATGTACATGTATACAAAGTACATACATGTGTACATTTGAGCAACACAAGAGTAGTGAAAATACAGTAGTGTTGTTTTAGTTTGATAAAAATGACTATTTTTAGTTATAGTTATAGTATGCCAGTTTTCTCAAACTTTTTGCTTAATTATAGTTCCATTAACTAAAATAATATTACGCTTACTAAAAAGTTTCAGTTTTAGCTAACTCACTGACATTTTTCATTTTAGTTAGTTATAGTTATTGCATTAGACTTGTAATTTAGTTACAGTTTAGTTAAGTAAGTCACAATATCTTACTGAAAGGGGTTTTAGTAATAGTTATTGATAACAAAAACAACACTAGAAAATAGGTCAAAATGTATGTCAGTTTATTCAATAAACTTTTTAATTTTATTGAAATAGAAATGAAGAGTTATCTAAGAGTTCACGAAGCTATATATATACATCTTCATTGATTATTTAAAAAGCATTTCTAGTTAATCCTGAAAAGGTCCTGATTGAATAACTAGAGTCTTTAGTTTCCTGTGTACTCCGAATACTAGAATCTGTAAACATGTAACTCCAGTCTTACAGTGTTCCCCCTAGGATAAATATTAAGGGTGGGGGAGTGTGCATCAGTGGTACATGTACAATGTACATAATGTTTTGTGACTTGTTCTCAAATGGTGTTATAAAACAGTGTTTTTCAGTATAAACTTTAAATTAAAGGATGGGGGAGTGGCCATGGTACCACCCTTTGGGGGAAACATTGGATTCTTCTTGGTGAAGCTGAAAATATACTACTCCCATCTTTGAGAAATGAAATGTTTAATAATGATCCCTACATTCCTACAGTAGTGTAACACTTGTTACTATTGTTCATCAATGGTATACTATTAACAATCTATAACAACAATAATAGCTGACAGGAAATAAGGCATGTTACACAACTTGAAAACGTTCAAGGCTATACACAACATATTATCTCACACAAAGTGTCCATATACCCACACATATTAATAATAATTATTTGGTTAACTATAAATTATTCATTACAGTAGTAAGATTCATGGATTGGTTGTCCCTTCATATAAGGATAGTATTGTAGCTATATTACACATTCAAAATAGTATAATACTTATACAAACCACAGAAATGACAGAATACAATAATTACTTGCTTGAGTGAGAACGAAAACATCCTGACATAACCCTAACAATGTCAGTACTCCTAACATAATTCTTATACAATATGAGACTATATAAATATAACATAATTTCGTGACTTCTTATAAGAATAAACAACCCATAATGACAATAGTGTTTCACGGCTATTGTGTTAACTACCGTAGTATGGGTAATTTTCAGAGGTGCAAAATTTCGCGTTTTTATAAATTAGCTTTTAGAAAAAAAATTTAAAAATTTTAATTTTCGCGATTTTGGAATTTTAGCAGTACGACTGTACTGGTTAATTACGTGTGCGGGCAGCAAATAATTTTGCGAATTTAGATCTGATAGCGAATAACGCGAAATTTTGCACCTCGTGAAATAAAGCCATACTACGGTATTCTAAACATGTGCTAGATATAGATAATCAACAGTGTAGCTATCACAGATACACAGACACATTAACACACGCACATAATTATTCTCAACTAGATTAATCCCATCCTAAGGGAGTTCTGGTTTGATGACACAACGTTTATTGGTGATTGAGAAACTAAGAATATATGATCACGTAACGTACTGCATGACCCTTGAACTACCAATTGTTTGATAATTTGGCACCAATGTTGGTTGTACCGTCAGTAGACCAGACCCTCATATCGTATAGAAGAGGATCAGTCTGTCTATGCAGACTAACACACATGCACACACACACACACACACACACACACACACACAGGCATTTAGTAGTAAGTCAAATAAAACTACAAACTATCATAATACTATGAAGACTCAGACAATTCTATACATCACATTATTGACAAGTGTACAAAAACAGTGTATTGAAGACAAAATAACAGAACATGAACTATAATTATAGTGACTATTATATTCTCTTGAAAACAATACACATCAAACGATTTTCAAACTGTTTTGGCTATATCAAAACACGCCTAATGACATATATATAACATCACCTCTGTACTTCAATAACACAGGTTGAATTATAGAGAAATAAAAAATTATAGGCCTAATGATATCTATACTATTATCATAAGTCCATATTCATTCTATACATGTATTATGTATTACTGTTACACTCACCGCTCTTACTCTTCAGGGCTAGATCTCTCGCCTGATGAACTGAGTGTATCAAAGAGAAAGTAATATTATACTAACAGTGGGCAGTGCTAACTATATAAGTCGCGTATTTCTAACCGCAAAATGCATTCCGTAGGCTGTGCTATCATAGAGTAAAGGAATGTATGTGGGTTGTCGATAGAAACGGATGGATGCACACAGTTAGCCAAGCCCTGTTGCTTGGGGAATTGTTAGCCGTCTTCATACATTATACATTGTATGCACTTGTTATATAATATCGCTTGTGTTACATATACGTACTCACACAAAAATATCACTTACTTGTCACTTGTAAATGAGATGGTATCCATGAACCATTCATTGTGGAATCTGATATCAACAGAGTTCGAAGAATTGTTCAGTAAAAAGGTCGAAACTGACAGTCCACACTCCACGACACACGTAAACACTTCATGCAGAGTGGAGCTTCTTCGAACTTTTTGTAGGTATTCTATAAACAGCGTCAGTCAACAACACAAGATGCAAACAGATTGTGTGCCTAAGAAAATAACTATATATATATATATATATATATAATAGTTATTATATATATATATATATATATATATATATTAATATAATTAGAAAACAAACTTACCAAATATACAATATAGGCCTAATAAACTAGGGCTAACAAACTTCCGTAGCGAGATAGATTCTATATAGACATGTGCATACCTTGGCACTTCTACAAGTAGCCAACATAGACTGTACAACAGTTTTACCCTTACTCGGCAATTTTAATATTGCTTTTCGTGTAGTCTACTATCTGAACGCTATGCTTACTTCAATTGCTTGGAATTTCTGACTGTATACAGTAGTAAACCATAGAAGCCATAGAAGACATAGTAGTAAATATTGTTAAATAATTACATTATAATAGTGATTACAAAATAATAATAATTGTATATAATATATATATATTATTACATGGATTAGAATATAGATCCTGATAACAATGTTTCCAGAATCAGATCAATAAAAGTACTCTTCACAGTTACAAAATCATGACTCAAGCTAAACCTTGTATAATAATAATTATATAAGTGTTACTATACAGTGTGTGTGGGAGGAACATGTTGTTTTGAGAGTCTTTTAGTGGATCTTAATAGCTACCATTGAATTATACCACTCACATTAATAATCATAATAGTCCGTCCAAAGAATCATTCAATTGTGAATTTGCATTCTTCAATAAAATCTACCTTGAACCTCTCAACTTGTTATTACTGTTGCTATGTATTGAAGCCTTATGTCATCTTATACTCTCTCACATAATTATAAGATACATTTAATACTTACATTGGTTCAAGACATTGTTTGAGGACTGAATATCAGGACTGGCTATATAAAGCAAATATGTTTTAAATGTGTTACTGAAATAATTTATGACATACATGGTATATATGATATTATCATCTTATTATCATGAATGGTTTCTGTTGTCAATTCTCATTTTATTTCTTGGATCAATGTAAACACAACATTAAATTATAATAGGTGTGTTACTGCTTTTACTACTGATAATGTCAGCAAATTTAGTGCAACATGATTATTTTGACTCTGTGAACAGCAAGCTTGGTAGGTGTTTCAGTGGCCTAGGCACTATCAAAAAATTGGGGGGGGGGGGGGGGGGGGGGGCTCAAACTTGACATGATATTAACAATTACAATAATTAAATATGTTACACGTGCATAAATCAATAACAATACTGCATCATTCAAATTTGAGGGGGGCTGTGCCCCCCCAGTCTTAAATTAGGGGGGGGGCTCAAGCCCCCCTGCCCCCCTATGTCTAAGCCACTGTGTTTTACAACCTTTCAGATATGTTACTACTTATCTTAGTATCCAAATTTATCAGCACTTGGCCCATTATTGAAAAGAAAGTGTGTGTATTAAGTGGCCAAATATATACAAATGCACGTATAAGGCTTGTTAAACAAGCTAGCTTAAGCCAATGATGTTGATAAAAGATAACAAAACTTATCACTCAAAAGGATAAGAGTAGTAATTTACTAGACTAAATCCACTCATCTTCCAAGAAGTTGTAATGTTTCCATAGTAGCCTCGGTTGAAATCATGTCATCACAAATGGCAAACTTATTTTCTTGCATGATAACCTCAATCCTGTTCCTCTGCCGTACAATACGTAGATAGGTATAGTGATGACAATCATGAGTCAGAAAATTGATTATAAAAATAGTAGTAATAATTACGACGAATGTGTTATTGAAAACTTCATTTACTTCTGTTACTGTATTTTCATTTTTCCCATTTGTGTTGAGGTTTCCTCTCACAATTGATTGTACATAATTTGGGTATTTTACTGTTAGTGCATGTGATTGTCTCGATAAAGCAGTTAACGGGTTAAGCATGAGTTATGGGGTACCAATTAACTTAATTAGCTTTTTTGTAGTGGTAGGTCAGTGCTGAAAATGGGTAGTCTTGTCGGACATGCATGTACATGTTCTCCCAGGAGTATTCTTCCTAGTTTATGGATTATGGTGGATATTTACAAGTATCTGGTTGTACCTGACTACAAGTTTGAAACTAAATAGCAGAAAAACTGGCAAATATTCTGATGCTAATATCAATATTTCTCCTCTATTCTGTGCTAAAGTTCCCATTGTGTCATACATCATCAAAATTATATATTGAGTATCATCACTGAAGAATACAAAGGCCATTTTAAAACTTATAATCACTTTATATCAATCTGATGGACCATTTGGGTAAGCTTGTTGTTCATCATCATGTAACAATGTACAGCTGTTTTTGGTATTATAGATCTGGTATTCAATATCCTAAATTTAAACATAAAATTATTTCTCAACTATTTACATCATTGGCTCTATTTGTGGAAGCGTCAGTATTCTATTTTCATCTGGGAAGGTGTAGCTCACTCGACACACTTCTTCATCAAATATTTGTTGCTATAGTTATTGGTAGTAGTCATTATTTCTCTAATTCTCCAATCAATTTATTTGAAAAACAAACCCAAATGTTTCGACAGCTATTCAGCTATCTTCATCAGTGGTGCAATAGCTGAATAGCTGATGAAGATAGCTGAAAAGCTGTCGAACAATTTGGTTTTATTTTTCAAGAATTATTAAAGAATTAATGACTACTATAAATACACCCAATCATTCAGGGTTATATACTATTGATATTGGTGCAGTATCAGTAGTTGTGAGACTAATTTATTCTGTACACTGGCTTTGTCATTCATTCTTCAAGGCACTTGAATTGGTGTAGTGTTATATGGACCAAAGACATGGGAAGTGGAGAATCGATGTTTATTATAGCTTGGTTTACATGGCATGTGATGAATATTGACATTGGAGCATTTATATTTTATACAGTGTTGACAATTGGTCTCAAATACAATAAACAAGAAAAGTAGGAGTTCAGGGTTGTCCTCTCTCACAATGAATCTCCATATTATTAACCATTACTCAACGAGGAAGAAGTCTTATTACAGAACTATGACGAAACTAATATTATAACAAACTTTACAGTGCATTAAATGTGTCACGAGGTTGGAGCTTAGCAACAAACATTTATTACTGAATGGATTGACATATGAAATGATTGGTCTTATCTGGCTTCTGTTGTCAGTTCTCATTGCATGAATGTAAACACACATTGAATATTATGTGTGGTAATATGATGATCATTGTCATAGATCTGTTTTACAGCATGCAGATGATAATTGTGTAATAATAACTGTGTATTATAATATCTCGAGCTACCATCATCTTGGAAGTGAGAAATTTTAGTACTGGAGTATAGATTGAAAGAAAACACTAAAAATCTTGATCTTCCATCATGGAGAAAATTAATTTATTATATATAAAGGTCATTCACATCCACCTTGACCTCAGACAAATGGTCATAACTTCATTTTTGAATTACCCAACAATCTTTTTAACAGCACCATTTTCATATAAATTATCTTTCCTGTATTATCCATAGTTTCATTATTGAATTACAGTATAATCATGTATTAACCTTATGACATTTAACCAGTACACCTGACATCATGAATGCGAACATACTTTGGTTGTGTTATGATCAATTAACACATACCAATCAATTCCTTATGAGCTGTACATTTGAATAGTATGTAGTTCATAAACTATAAAGAAGTTATGATCTGCTTTGGGTCATATTGACCATAACGATACTGAATGAATTTTAATGAAGTTAATTAATTAACTTAACTTAGTTAATGCCTGTTGAACAAGTCATGCTATCACTAACGATCACAATTTATTGGTTAAGAGTTATACAAATCAAAGAAATAATCAGTACAGTAAATAATTATCAAACAAAACTTGTTTGGCTTAATAAGTCAACAATAATTAAATCCTATAATTAGTTATTTATTTCTTGTTTAGTTTGCGTTGTCTCTTTTTGTCACGTGACTTTTGCTTCGTATCCTCAGTTATCTCTATTTCTTCATCAAACTCAATCTCTTCTTCATCTTCATAATATAATTCCTGATGATCTACATTGTCCCCTACAATACTCGTAACGGGAATTTGAGGATTCTTAATAGACTCCAGAGCACACAATTTCATTAGCTGGCGTTTTTGAGACTGCATCACTTCTAGAGAGCCAAAAATCTCACCGTGAGCCTTTTTCCATGAAAACTTATCCTTGTACTCTTCCATCTTTTGGTCAAAATTTCTCATATCGGATTTTACTTTTACCACAAATCGCTCTATGTCAACAGCATCTTGCAAGCTTGCTTCCTCAAGTGCCTTTTCAAGGTTGCTCCTTAAGTCATCGAAATGCTGTGTTTTAACGGCAATGTACTTCTTATAAGCAAACAAATTATCTTTATGCAAGGCACTATAGATATGATCTTCATAATTTTGTGAGCCAGCAGTGGTTAAGCCTAGTTCTTCATCCTCTATTACACTCCCTTTTCTTTCTGGTTTAAAAGACACACCACATACTTGACAGTAGTGCTGATCTACTAACTCCATGTCTTCATTAGATGTAGAAACAGGCAGGGTACTTTTTGTTTCAACAAACACGTCAGGTTGTGAGAGGTCGGTAGCCAGAAGTTGTTCAATTTCATCATCATAGAACATTAGAGTATCGTCTTCATAGTCTTTTCTAGTCTGATCCACACTAGCACCATCTTTTGGTTCAGAACCTGGAATCCCAGTCATACTATTAGATTCTGAGTAATACAGAGGACCTTGTAAACCAGAATACATGGAATTTGAAGTAGGCCAAATTGACTTAGCTTGTGTTGAGAATGGATCGTTCAGAGTTTGACCCAAGCTAGCTTGCGTTGATAGGGTAGGTTGTGTAAATGGGTCGGAAAACATACGCTGTGAACCAATAGTGGAGGTATTGTGTTCTAGTCCTTGGCTACCAACAGATGACGATGGCGTGTCATTCAACTGTTGCAGCATTTTGAAATTTATTTGTTGTTGTTGCAATTGTAGCTGTTGTTGAGCTTGAATCACTTGGAAATACTGTTGCTTCAAGTCATTCAGTCGTTGCTGGTGTTGTGGTGTCATGTTAAAAGCCGAAGTTTGCTGTAGTTGCGACATTTGCTGAGAAAGAATTATCTGGTATTGCTGGTATTGTTGTATCTGTTGCAAAACAAACATGAGTTGTTGCTGTAGCTCAGGATTCACAGTTTTCAACTGAGGCGTAGCAGAGGTCTACAAGAAAGAGATAATTGATCACTAAGTTATTATGTTGATACTAAATACTCTAACAATTCAATTAGAAAACATATATAGAAATTTAGAAAATCAGTACTTTCTGTGATGCGATTCAATGTGGCTTAATTTTCAACACTCATTCATCCCTATTCAACGTTTTGTAGAGGAAGACAACTAATTTTGCAATGCATGAATTTCCTGAATACAAATTTCGTTGTCTTGCTATATAAAAAGGCTGAATAGCAACATTTAAAGAGAGGGTGTTGCCTCATGAATTGAATAAAAAAGTACTTATTTTCCCAGCTAGAGTGTGTCACATATATTAGCCAAACTCAATGACATACTGAATAGTGAAACATTTTCATGGCAAAAAACGTTTGTGATTTTTTCTAATTTCCACCTCCATGCAAATGTGAAAATATCAATCAACATCATGTGCCAAAGCATGCCTTAAATATGTGGTAATACAGTGTATTAAGTTAGGATCTAAAGTTGGGATGTCCTATTCTTCATTTATAAGCTGTCAAAACATTTTTTTGTAGTGATGGGACTCGATAATCGAAATATTGATAATCGATATCGTGACAAGATATCAATTTGTACTTATGTGCATGTGCATTCAGTACAGGGCATTTCTTTTTTTAAAAACATCCTAGTAACTTAACTTACAATTGGTACATGATACCCAAATTATCTATTTTCATGCCAATTAGTGGTGGGTCTTTCCTGTCAAGTAATAATTACTTCCTCTGATATTATTGATAATCAATCGAGATTGGGTGCACTAATAATTGATATTGGTATCTCTACCGATTCCCAGCACTAGTTTTTACTAGTTTTTATGGCCCGGAAGGCCATCCCTATGATTGCTTTCCACGGGGTTTAATGTATATACTGTACATGTATATAATATATATTTATATTCTTGTGTCACTTGCGTGAGTATGCGTTGTATACGTAGTTAAGGAAGTTGCGTCATTCTGGGGGGCTCGGTCAATTAATGGGCATGGTGCGTAATAGAACGCGCGCTCGAGCTCTAAAGAGGAATACAGACCAGAAGAAGGAAAGTTGCTTGTAGCTTACGCAGAAACTGAAACTAATAGCAAGCTATTCTACCTAAAATATATTCCTAAAGTTCTACAAGGTTCTTTAAAAGGTAAGGAGAGTAGATAATCAAAATAATAACTATAATAGGCAGTTGTGTTTCAGGCATGATAAAGTCAGCCATGATTACTGAATGCTGGACACCACAATGCAGTCATAGGGATACTTAAATTTGTAAAGCAATCATAGGGATGTTTTTTTCTCTATATACACTTGTTTGCTCAGGTAGGCACAAATGAATTAATGATGATACTGCAACATCATAACCATCAATTGTTATCAATTACACATCCCTAGTAGTGGTATGAGTTTAGGGAAAGCACTTTCTAAGTTCTAACTAAAGTACATAGATGTATGAAGATCATAAATATTGAGGGTGGGGGGTGTTAGTGATTTGAAATGTCCAATTCATCTGAGGAGGTCTTAAAATAACATATTTATTGCTAAGTACCATAGCTGATGATGGCTCACAAGCTGAAACATCCAGAAGAAATGCTTCATTAAACTACAAGTATTGACTTAATTACTATAATTAATTCATGAATATTGCTATGGTATGCAGATTAGCTCCTCGTGTGAATTTGCATGCAGTACAGTTATCACAAGTCAAACATATTTTCTCAGATGCAGTCCATGTACATGTGTACACAAGTGTGGTTACTATGGTGATTGAAATCATTGAATCAATACATAACTATGAATTTATAATAAGCTCAGTCTCAACTTGACGTGATTCTACTTTTACATAACAAAAGAGGCAAAATATAAGCTCTCTTTTACAAGATATCAGTTTGAGAGACACATGATACACATCTAAATTAGATATTAACGATACATGGTACATGTACTTTCACAAAATATTCAAACAGTGAGCATTTAAAGATACGAATCGTTGGTATTCAGTATTTTTATGGCCCGTAGGGCCATCCCTGTGATTGCTTTCCCACGCTTTCGAACTATATATATATATATATATATACATGTATATATATTTTTGTGTCCACTTGCACAAGAACACACTGTATATGTAGTTAAGGAAGTTGCGTCATTCCCAGGGGCTCGGTCAATTAAAGGGTGTGGTGCATAATAGAATGCACGCTCTAGCTTTGCTGCAGCAGCAGGAAGAAAGAAAGCTGCTACGTAGAAACTGGAACTAATAGCAATCTATTCTACCTGAAATACAATGTATATTCCTAAAGTTCTACAAGATCCTTTAAAATGTAAGGAGAGTAGGTAATCAAAATAATAACTATAAAAGGCTGTTGTGTTTCAGGCTTGATAAAGTCAGCCGAGATTACTGAATGCTGGACACCAAGCAATCATAGGGACATGTAGAAACAAAACAACTATACTTAACAAATCTTGCAGGTATCTTCCTTTCTATCTTTCTTTATGAAGACTCTTTGCTGGAACTCAAAGGAAGCTTCAAACCTCACTAAAGAACATACCTCTAACTAGATATCGTGGCCATCTTAATTAATTAACATAATGTGTTTCTGAAGTGTACATGCGCAGTTGCCAAGTGTGACTATCGCGAGATCAGGTTTTGGATAATCGCAATTGAATAATTGAATTATCAAAACTTGTACTATTACGATAGTGAATACTACCAAACATAGCACTAAATAAAAATACAGGGTTATTGTTATAAACATCTACATATTTCATCAGAAATAGGTTATACATGAAGTATGCCTACTACAGTTGACTTAATTACGTCTACAGGGAACTACACTTTAATAAGGTGATAGTCAACTGTATTTCTTAGTAGTACTGTAGTACTAATTTGTACTGTAATCATAGTAATGTGTGATTCTCTTTATATTTGTATGTGATAGCATAATACTAAGGTGTTATACTGTGTAGTACAGTGATAGTATGTAAACTCAGGTACTGTACGTGTAATTATAATGTATAAAAGCAAGCTCAAATATTCGTTCATATTAAGGAAAGTGATCAAAAAGTACATGTAGTTCCAGGTAAGTATTAATATCAGTACTTACTTGAGTTTGTTGCTTTGATGTTGGGACTTCTTGATGAGGTGGTACGTGTTTTTGTACTTCTGCTTGAACAGCAGAAGCACTAGAGCTGTCAGGAACACTATGAGAGGTAACCTTTGGATTTAGTTTTATAACACACAACTCAGGGGGAAGAGCCATTTCTTTAAAATCCATGTTTCCATTTCTTGCTGGTACGAGCTTAGCTAAATTGGAAGGGAAGTTATACTGGGATAGAAGAATCTGTATAATTGCAAATACATCATCAACACTAATAGCTGATGACAATTTATCATGAACAGTAGTTAAGTAAGATGGCAGCTTGGACTTTTCTTCAGAAGTTAAGGCTTTCTCGACTTGAGTAATGATTTCTGAGATGCATTCGGATATGAAGGGAACATTGTTGTGGGAAAGAATGCGTACATTAGCTACAAGTACTAATATAAGCACAAGACAATGAAGAAGTGAACCATCTTCCCAACTTGTGGAACGGCCAAGAGCATACTTCAGAACATGGAAATGTTGATTGTAGCTGCCAAGTAATAAAGATAAAATACGAGTGAGAAATTCTTCGGACTCATCGCAAAGTTTGGTTATGCTCCCATCTGATTTTCTCTTTCGTACCTGTTCCACACAGGCAGTGAGTAGCCAAAATTGCTTTGCACCCTGTATATTCAAATCGTCAAATAACTGACACTCGTATTTGTAGAAGACAGGTATAAATAGATTGTACTCTGGCTTGGCTACGCTGAGAAGGCCAAAAAGTGCCGTGGAACACAAGGTAGCAACGTTAGTGAAATTCATTATGGAAATGCTTCGACGAAGTGTTGATCTTCTGGCGATGATTGTCAGGAAATAATTAAAAATCAGTTTCATTGATCCAATCACCTGGCAGTCACTTCGAATTATATGACAAGCCTTCAGCCAAAATGCAAAGAAATAGTGATGTACACCTGTTTTCTTATCATACACCAACCACACTTTTGTTTTCTCTTGTTCGGGAGTCCCAGAACCATGTTTGGCTGCAAAATCTTCAAGATGTTTCTCTAACTCAACAGTATTTCGAACAAAACACCAACATCGCCATGCTTCAAAAAGTTCATCTACATCAGGTTTCAGAAGGAATTCTTTTCGGACTAAGAAATCAATATTTCTGTCGAGACTTTCACAAATAACGGGGTTTCTTTCTACTTTGTAACGGTGTTGTTTACTAATGGGGAGACAGAGAGAGACGAATGGCGAAAATAAACGAGGTATTATCCGTTCGACCACCTTTTCTTCCATGATACCTGGTTTCACTTTAATAGCTTGGAGAACGATACTTATTACACTGATATACTCTTCTGCTCTGTGTGCAGGATAGCCAGCAAGATATCTCGTAATATATCCCTTTTCACTTACTTCTTTATGGAAGGGAAATGTGCTCAGACGACCCTTTATTTTCTTCCCTAGTTCAAACATGTTTACCCACTCTGACACAAATCCAGCATATCTTTCAACAAGTAAGTTGTGGACTTTGGTTGCATCCAGCCTCATCATACCATCTTCATCCAAAGGACAATCTTTCATAGCAACTGTACGGAGAGTACCCACCCATATATCTTGGGACCTTGGCATCAGATAAATATCCTCTAACTTTCTCAGGTGGTAAAACTCAAGAGCATGTTTGATATTCTGTACTCTGGAAGCTGAGTTAGTTTTAAAAGATTCTGAAATCTCTTTGGCATGTAAACAAGTGTTCACAACCATTGACAACGTGAGATCTTTACGAATGTTCAACATTTGATTGAAAGATTCTAAACTTCCTATACTATTCATGAAACCACTTCCTTGATCATCATACAAGCCTAGAGCCTCTCTACACGCAGCCGACTTATTCTGTGTCATGCCAATTAGTAACAGAGCTTTGGCTTTGATCGTGAGCTCAGAAGTATTGCTTAGCTCAGTCAATATACTGGTAATATCTTCACCTAGAGGTGATTTCTGGTCGTTCATTTTATATATTGCTGCAGTAACTTTATGAAGGAGAAATATATATTCGAGTTTTCGGGTGCCATTTTCACGTGCCAATATAAGCCCTCTGTCGTACATCTCTTGAGCAAGTATCAGTCGTTCCGCATTTTTCAATTGCCCAGCTTGGATATATTCATCAAGTGCCATTGTGTAGAACTTACCTTTTTTCAGGTGAGCAACTCGAAGAATGACATCACTAATGTATGACAACACTTTCTTTAAGTTCGCTTCATCTCGTCTTCCCACAAAGAATTTTGCATATTGATTAGCTAACTGAAAGGAAGAGACATCAGCCTGAAGAACATGACCATCCCTCTCGAATCCTCGAGCAATTTCTAAAGATTCTAGTCTTTTGTTGGCACGTGTATACATTCTAACAGCTCCTGAGAAATCACCATCTTCTATTCTCAATCTTGCTACACTCTCATGATCTTTGGCTCTGATGTATCCCTTCTTGGCTAACTCTCTCTGTATTAAATAGAGAAAAAAAATAGTTTAAATAATATAATAGTCTGTGACTCTCAGCTATTAACTCTGACTCACAGAAAGTAGATAAAAGAATAATAACTTAAATATCAACTTAAATAATATAATAATATTAAACAGGTCAGAGCCAGAGCGGGTTATTCCAAACTTAAATACTGGCCCTGCTATAAATGTACATACATGTACATGTACATGTATTACTTGTACTTAAGGTCAATTACAAATCTATTATTATTGTCTCGATATTGAAATTACCTTGAAACATGTAATTTTTACTATTACTATTACTCTCAGCACCTCACTCTGGCTCTCAGCACATCACTCTTACTCTCAGCCCTTCATTCTGGCTCTCAGCCCTTCACTCCTTAGTCTCAGCCCTTCACCTTACTCTCAGCCCTTCACTCTGGTTCAATTATCAATAGCACAAATATTTTTATATACTACAATTAATCATACATGTACCTGTACATGTAGGAAGTTAATAACTTCAATAGATACATGTACTGTACTGTTACATTTCAGCTCTAAACATCCCTTATAAACTCTCATTCAAAATCAAAACTGACTAAATGTTTTAATTCTCAGTGATACATGCCCCCAGATCCCATATAGTATAGTATAGTAATTATTGTCTCACTACTGTTGTGCTGAATTGACAAGTACACCAATTACTGTCAAAACTACTATTGTACTAATTGTAGTGTGGAAATGAAACTACTGAGTAATTACTGTACTCTAGGGTGACCTTTTATTGACCTATACTGTATAATTACACAATGTATATATATGTATACATGTATGTATATGTATAGCCATGTATCTAAACTTTCAACTTCCTATTATTAATTATGATTGGTTTTATTTAAATACATGTACATGTACATGTATGTGAATAAAATGAACTCCATGGAAAGCAATCATAAGGATGGTTCTGTGAGCCATTAAAAATGTTCCATTAACCAACAAGAAACCAAACCTGCAAATTACTATGTGGTTACATACACGTACATAAAGCTTATATAATTAATACATGTATAGCTACATGTAGCTAGGCCTTCAATTAGAAAATATGTCGAAGGGAGCCAAAGTTGAATATTGGGGTGACGTAGAGGGGTATTGTGCTGTGCCTAATGGTAAACTAACTCTCAAAGCGGGACAACACTCTAGGGCAAATGCCTCCCTCCCAACTCATCTAAATGAATCCCTGCTAGATAACAGTTTATCAACAAATAAGAAAATTCTATAGACTTAAAGTTGATTGGACTAAAAAAAAGTCAGGAATCCACTGGGAATTGAACCCAGGACCTTTTGATATATCTAGTCAGGCATTCTTACCATCTGATCCACTGGTTTTTTTGATGACAGGGGAACGTATGATTGTACTTTAAGAGAGTTAGAAACAGCTAGGTTTGAAGCTAGCTTTGGAATTACATGTAGTACAATTCTACATTCCTCTGCCATCAAAGACCCCAGTGGCTCAGATCATAAAAGTACATGTAGATACATGTACATGTACATGTAGATATCAGAAGGTCCAATCTCTAGTTGGATTCCTGACTTATCCTAATTCTCTCTTGACTGTACATCATAAATAATATCTCTTATCATTACCTGTCCAAGTTTCTCAAAAAGTCTTGCAGCATCGGAATGTCTCTTGGAATTTTTCAAACACTTTGCTGCATTATTCAGAAATTTCACATCATGTTTGATACGATCACAACAAAGGAATG
The DNA here is from genome assembly GCA_947044365.1 of Petrosia ficiformis. NCBI lineage: Eukaryota > Metazoa > Porifera > Demospongiae > Haplosclerida > Petrosiidae > Petrosia > Petrosia ficiformis. The sequence continues at coordinate 11,950,006 of OX345636.1, read as the reverse complement.
CTACGGCTGCATTTTCAAATAGTCCAATAACTTCACGAAGGTTTTTAGATTGCCGAGCTTTCTGAGCATGTAAATAAGCCTCTGCTTCCCTCTCTTGAAGTTCTGAGCCAGACTTGTGGTAGCATTTCATAGCAGGTTCCCAGAGCCCTTTACGACGGAAATAATCGCCCTGCTGCTGCCATTGTTCAGGTGTTGAGGTTGCTGTGAAAAGAACGCTATCATCTTCTTCGGTTTCTCCCAGTCTCACAACTCTCACAAGTCCTCTACGAACCCAGTAATCAAACATCGGCAGTCTTCGAGTCTCACTAGAATCATAAATCCATAAATTACATTTTGCTCTTGTTATTGCTGTGTACAAATACTTCAGTTCTGAGTTCAAAGATTTGTGAGCCTGTTCATCAAATTCCAGTGGGCGGGGTCTAGCTTCTAATGGTACACGGGTATGAGGATTGGTTACTGGTTGTGTGTATTTTTTATCAGCATATGTTGTAACAACTCTCCACTCTTTATTAATCTATAGCGAAACAAATGTACACATACATGTAATAGTACATGTACATGTATGTGGTGTAATGTGTACATGTAAACTACATGTACATGTATATGTAAATAAAAAAATCACCATATAGCAACAGTAATTATATTTGTGCTATCAGTACAATACAGTACAGTAGAGTAATTACCATCTCCATACTGTGGTATTGAATTGACAAATACAAAAATTACTGCTAAAACTACATTGTAGAGCAAAAATGAAACTACCGAGTACTATATAGTGACTTTTTAGTGACACATTTATTGTATACTAATACCACTTCATTATGATACTGTTGGTGTATATATAGTGTAATGTACATGTACATGTATACTGATACTGTGTGGTCACTGTTGGTGTATATATAGTGTAGTGTGTACATGTATACTGATACTATGTGGTCACTGTTGGTATATATATAGTGTAGTGTGTACATGTATACTGATACTGTGTAGTCACTGTTGGTATATATATATAGTGTAGTGTGTACATGTATACTGATACTATGTGGTCACTGTTGGTATATATATAGTGTAGTGTGTACATCGTATACTGATACTACATGTATGTGGTCACTGTTGGTGTATATATAGTGTAGTGTGTACATGTATACTGATACTGTGTAGTCACTGTTGGTATATATATAGTGTAGTGTGTACATGTATACTGATACTATGTGGTCACTGTTGGTATATATATAGTGTAGTGTGTACATCGTATACTGATACTACATGTATGTGGTCACTGTTGGTGTATATATAGTGTAGTGTGTACATGTATACTGATACTGTGTGGTCACTGTTGGTGTATATATAGTGTAATGTACATGTACATGTATACTGATACTGTGTAGTCACTGTTGGTATATATATAGTGTAGTGTGTACATGTATACTGATACTGTGTGGTCACTGTTGGTATATATATAGTGTAGTGTGTACATGTATACTGATACTGTGTAGTCACTGTTGGTGTATATATAGTGTAGTGTGTACATGTATACTGATACTATGTGGTCACTGTTGGTGTACATGTATATATAGTGTAGTGTATACATGTATACTGATACTGTGTAGTCACTGTTGGTGTATATATAGTGTAGTGTGTACATGTATACTGATACTGTGTAGTCACTGTTGGTGTATATATAGTGTAGTGTGTACATGTATACTGATACTGTGTAGTCACTGTTGGTGTATATATAGTGTAGTGTGTACATGTACAAATGTATACTGATACTGTGTGGTCACTGTTGGTGTACATGTATATATAGTGTAGTGTGTACATGTATACTGATACTGTGTGGTCACTGTTGGCTTACATGTATATATAGTGTAGTGTGTACATGTATACTGATACTGTGTAGTCACTGTTGGCGTATATATAGTGTAGTGTGTACATGTATACTGATACTGTGTAGTCACTGTTGGTGTATATATAGTGTAGTGTGTACATGTACAAATGTATACTGATACTGTGTGGTCACTGTTGGTGTACATGTATATATAGTGTAGTGTGTACATGTATACTGATACTGTGTGGTCACTGTTGGTGTATATATAGTGTAGTGTGTACATGTATACTGATACTGCGTGGTCACTGTTGGCTTACATGTATATATAGTGTAGTGTGTACATGTATACTGATACTGTGTGGTCACTGTTGGTGTACATGTATATATAGTGTAGTGTGTACATGTATACCGATACTGTGTGGTCACTGTTGGTGTATATGTATATATAGTGTAGTGTGTACATGTATACTGATACTGTGTGGTCACTGTTGGTGTATATGTATATATAGTGTAGTGTGTACATGTATACTGATACTGTGTGGTCACTGTTGGTGTATATGTACTGATACTACATTGTATGTGGTCACTGTTGGTGTATAGAGAGTCAGGTCATAAACTTACAAGTGAATCAGAAAAGAAGTTATATAACAAAACATCATCAAATTCAAGACCCTTAGCTTCGAATACAGTCAATACAACTCCAGCTTTTAAAGCTTCGGGAAGATTCCTTTTGGCTTCATCATTCTGAACAATAATGACTTGATGAGCGCCAAATTCAATGGTTGATGAAGCACGCTTATTGCTTTGCAAGAGGAGAGCAAGATCGCTGACTTGGCAAGATTGTAGGAATACTGGACGAGGTCCTGGGAACATACCATGATCTTCCGGTAGAAGATCAAAAGAATTTTGAAAATATTCTTTAAGGAGATCAATGATGCTTGTAGCTAGTTGTAGGACGCCTGAATGTGAACGGAAATTAATGGTTAGTTCATGTATACGAGGAATGGCAATCTTGATAGGGTGAACAGCACGGCTTGCATTCTCACTGGCATAATGAAACAAGGAACGAAGATCTCTAAAACGAAATGAAATACCACGCATTATACTCTGTGCTGTGTCTCCAGTGAGGAAGATTCCGTTCGGTTCTCGACAACATCGTAAAAATATTGATAATTCTGCTTGCGTGAAATCTTGAACTTCGTCAACATAAAAGTGATGAATACTCCATTGTGGCTCTTTTTTTAATTTTGAAAGACGTTGGTACACACTATGAACCAGTTCACACTCGTCAAACAGGTTTAAGTGACGTTTCTTGTGCAGATACTCTTGATAATTCTGAAATATTTTATACACCTCCTCTCTGCTGCCAGCAAAGTTGGAAGCCATTTTCTTGCCCAGTATCTCGTACTCTTTTTGAGTTAGACACCCTTCCTTGCTTTCAACTGCTTGAGCTGACCCTTTTATGAACGACTTGATTTCCATCCAAATCAGGAGTGGATCAATGCTACGATTGGACGAACTACGATAGATTTTTGGCCAAATCTCGTTTACAAAATACGAAGCTGTGACTTCTCTCCACACACGAGTCTGTGCCTTTGTGGTAGGTTGTTGCAAAACGGCATTGCCTTCAACCAAGTCCTCATCTTCATCTTCACTCTCCTCAAGGTCCAAGAGAGTGTCTGGATCTTCATGATCATAGTCCGAACTTGTGATTTTTATTGCCAGAGATCCATCTTTGTTTCGATCAAAAAAGGGCTGACCAACATCAATGGAAGCATCGATCAGAAGCAAGAACTGTCTGGCTGTTAGAAACAGAGGAAAAGCCTTGTTGTGGACTGAGGCTAAATCTATTGGAGTAGGTTCATTCTCATAATCCATGTGTTCTTTCAGGATCTGGTGTGAGGCTGCTAAATCATAGAATCTCCTTTTCATTTGAGCACAGAGGACATAGTTCTTTGTTATTAGAACTTGATGTAAGTGTTCTAATTGGTTTGACTCGAAATCTTTTTCACCACTGGAACTCAACCAGTTGACATCATCAGAAAATATTTTATCATGTCCCTTCATCCTATCGTCACATCGCTCTATCCCTCTTTCATTCTCTTTATCATCAAACTCTACTTCTCCCATTGGATGTGCAATCATGAAGGGTCTTTGAGGATGCCATGGTCCAATCGTACTGGCCTGTTCCCAATAATTGAGAAATTGATACCATAGTCTATATAGACAACATGTTGTCTTGCCCGTACCGCTTCGACCAAGCAGCAAAACGGCTTCCCTATTCTGAGGCATGTTAATGATGTCATGTTCTTTGGGCCATTCTTTAAAGGGAAAATCACTTCTGATGTCATCCGCATTAAGCATGCTCGAGACAAGAGTAGATGTGAAAGGATAAAAGGTAATGACATTGAATTCATCATCTTTAATGCTAGCAGCTGGGGCAAATTTTTCCAAAGCATTAGAAGATTTTCGTCCAGGCATCCCATCATAACTCAATAAAAATCTTCGTGGTAGTTTCTCCCTCTTTGAACTCATTTGGGGTTCTTGAAATCTCTGCGGAACAAGTTCTAAATTCAGATCAGCTTCAGCTCCTCGTTGATGAGATCTTGTTATGTGCCTCAGACACAATTCCTTGACATCCTCATCAGACACGATATCCCACACTCGAATCACTTCCGTAAATATATGTATAGATGGGCCACCCTTTTTACTAGTAAGTGACTTTGACCTTTTCTGTTCATCATTACCATAAGCCTTGGACGTACATACTGATGAGAACTGTACTGCTACTTCCCAGATTATCCCAGAACTTTGGGTAAGTTTAGCCTCAAATAGAGTACCATGTCGCCTCTCACCCACGGGGATAGAGACGTGTGCTGACCATCTACCTGTTGCTATGCTACAAATCGTGTTTACAGCAGCCATTTTGATCTTCATAGGATACCTCTTCTCTTTCAAGAACCTCAACACTTTCTCAGTACATTCAACCTCCCATGGCTGATCATCAATGATAGGAGAGGAAGAAGGCTTCTTTCGAACCACAACTTCAGATTCATCTCCAATTCCATAACGACCTTTGTGGTCTTTCCATGAGCCTCCTTTTCTTCCCTCCATGCGATGCCTTTCTCCTTCTGAGACAATCTCTTCCATTAACCAAGGTTCAACAATGGTAACATCCTTGTCTTCACTTTCCTCTTCTTTCTGGTAGTCTGTCTGAAGTGCACTAGCAGACATAGGCTGAAAATAATCATTACTATGACTCATTAAAGATTTAAGAAGTGTGTAGATATCTAAAACTGGTTTTACTGGTTTTTGGGTGGGTTTAGTAACTGGTTTAACTTCTTCTTCAAGGCCATCGATTTCCTCTTTCTCTTCGATCTCCTCAATATCTTTCTTGCTCTTCTTCTTCTTCTTCTTCTTCTTCTTTTTAGACTTCTCCTCCTCGTCAATAATATCCCCGAACTCGTGATTCTTCAATCTCTCTTCGATTAGACGAGCCACTTTCTTCAGATGTGGTATTCTCTTGTCGGATTTGTTACGGCTATAGTCCTGTGCAATTTTGTTCCATTGATCTTTGCAGAGAGGATCGATATGATATCTGCACAATACCTCACACACCTAAAATAAATAAAGACATTAATAATAAATACAGTATCAGGTACTCAGGCCTCTTACTATGATCTAGCCTTCTATATTTACATGTTATACAAAAGAAAGGTATACAGTATACATGTACATGTATGTGTCAATAAAATGTCACCATACAGTACAGTAATTACTCAGTAGTTTCATTTCCACACTACAGTAGTTCAACAATAGTTTTAACAGTAATTGTTGTACTTGTCAATTGAACACCACAGTAGTGAGACAGTAATTACTATACTGCACTGACAGAACTAAAGTAATTACTCTTACTGTATGGTGACTTTCTATTTGCATATACTGTATAATAGGACTGGAAAAAAGGTTCTAACATTCGAACTTTCCTTAGTTTGCTATGCATTTGAAAAACTAAATTTCTACCTTTGCTGCCACACCCACTTTAATGTTACAATCTAAACGTGTTGTTAATAATGTGAGTGTGTTCCAGAAAAGTTGAGGGTGTATGTGTTGCTGGCTGCTTTTGTCTTATTTCTATATGTCCAGTGATGGTAAATCTGTACATGTATACCTGTACTGTACTGTATTTGATACAGTTCTATGCACTATATTGCACTTTATTGTACTATGCTATACTGCACTATATACATGTACATGAACATGTACAGTACATGTTTATACTGTACTGCACTACATGTATATACATGTACATGTACAGTACAGTACAGTACAGTATAGTACAGTACAGTTACTGTATATTTTTTTACTGTTCTGTGAGTATTTACCTGTAGTACCTGTACATGTACATGTGTATATACAGTAGAGTAAAGGATATAGCATAATATAATAAATGTACAGTACAATATAGTGCTAACAGTACAGTAAAGTATATACATGTAGCACAATACAGTAATATATTATACATGTACATGTACATGTACATGTATAGTATAGTAATAAACAGTACAGGGTTTTATACAGTAGGCACCCTCCCCTAACTTCAATTTGTCCTGTACTGTACTACATGTACATCTACTGTATGTGTACATGTACATGTACATGTAAATGTATAGTATAGTAATAAACAGCACAGGGTTTTATACAGTAGGCATCCTCCCCTAACTTCAATTTGTCCTGTACTGTACTACATGTACATCTACTGTATGTGTACATGTACATGTACAGTAGATGTACATGTACATGTACATGTATATATTTTACTACACTTTACTGTACTGTACTATGCACTTACATGTAACTGTACATACTGTCCACGACAGTACTACTTTGTACTTCATAAAGGAATAGTTGGTAATGTTTGTAAGGAGATTGTTAATTAATAATATTTACCTGAACAGTTCTCTCTGTTGGTTTTGTTCTCATTACAATATGTAAAGGTGTTTGGGAGTTTTTGTCAACTAAGCGGCCATTTGGAGGAAAAACAGTCTTTGAACAGACAACATCAAGAAATGTGAGGTTACCTACAACAGTATGTATATAAATCATGATTATACACTGTACATGTACATGTACATATAAAATTAGATTAAAAAAATAATTAAGTATCCCTATGATTGCTTTATAATGATTATTAATCATTGCTGATGGTACTAGTGTCTCTATCTTACTGTATAGTTTAAATATTGAGTTAGTATCCCTATGATTGCTTTATAATGACTATTAATCATTGTTGATGGTACTAGTGTCTCTATCTTACTGTATAGTTTAAATATCGAGTTAGTATCCCTATGATTGCTTTATAATGACTATTAATCATTGCTGATGGTACTAGTGTCTCTATCTTACTGTATAGTTTAAATATTGAGTTAGTATCCCTATGATTGCTTTATAATGACTATTAATCATTATTGATTGTACTAGTGTCTCTATCTTACTGTATAGTTTAAATATTGATTTAGTATCCCTATGATTGCTTTATAATGACTATTAATCATTGCTGATGGTACTATCTTACTGTATAGTTTAAATATTGAGTTAGTATCCCTATGATTGCTTTATAATGACTATTAATCATTGCTGATGGTACTAGTGTCTCTATCTTACTGTATAGTTTAAATATTGAGTTAGTATCCCTATAATTGCATACTGAAGGCTCAAGTTATAAGGGTCAGAAAATCATGCTATTTATAGCTACAGAGTCAAAGTCTATTGTGCATTACAGATTCCTTATATAGGTATTTGACAAACCTGTTTCTAAAGCCAGTTTAGTAGCAGCATGTACAGGACTCATCTGTTCTTCATAAGCTTGACATACACTATCGACATGAGCTCCATGGACCAATAATGTTTCTACTACACGAGTTTGTTGAAGAAGAGATAGTGACTTGGATGAGAAAACAACTGAAGTAGGATTGGAAGTGGGGGACTGGCCATTTGGGGAGATCCCTGACTTGATTAGCTCGCCTAAAATGTCAGGATTTGTGAGTATTATTGGCACTGTGACATAGTCACATAAATTGATACTCTCGATTTCACCTGATTTTAAGAGAATACTAATGTGGTCTTTGCTACATGTATCAGAATTCAAACAAAGACAAAGAAGTTTGGTGCGTTCATGAACGGAACAATTCTCTCCGACATAGATGGCCAACGAAGGTTCCAACAACTGAAATTCTGATTTTTCAAGAATAGCCGAAGGAGATGGTCTGGCACCTAACGAAATGAAAACAGGTATGAAATACAACTTCTGTAGATCGGCAACATAGATACAAAGACTATTCAAATCCAATCTTTCTTTGTAGTCAGATTGATTGGCTATGTTTTCTACAATGAGATAGACATGATCGACATGGTCTTTTGTGAATTCGTTTAAAGCAACTTTCAGATCTTTTGGACTCGCACTGCAACCGTTTGAAAGCAGAGCCTTAAGCAGCTTGTGTGACACAGCAGGAATAAGATCACAAATGGCTATGCAGGACGTATCACAAGGTAGCGCAGTTCCAAGTCCAGATATGAAATGCACTGGAGGTCTCACAAGAATGCACTCCAAGAAATAACAGATATCTTTTGGTGTGTAGTCATTTTGAAGAGATTTTATCTGTTTGATTATTTGTGTTAGGATTCGTGGCTTATCACATTCATGAAGTAGAGGAAGAAACCTGATGCAATCTAACAGGACAGATAATAAAAGTGATTTAAAATACTACATGTACATGTACACACTATAAGTGTAACTAAAACTACATGGCACAAAATGTATATACATGTACATGTACATGTAACTATAGCAACTTAGTAATTAAGGCATTGTGACATACATGTGTGTATAATTATAAGCATCTCAGCTATAATCCTTCTGGAGCCCCAGAAGCAACCTCAGAGAGCCTAAGTTAAAATATTTCCATGAGCAGTGTGCTTTGCATCACCTTTTCTTTCCCCTCACTAACAAAAAACCCTGTATGAAACCATGACATTTCATAGTGCCCATGTACAATGTATGTACATGTATGTACACACACGTCATATAGCACACATGTATGGTGTATACATGTATATATGTATCACAAATACATGTACAAATTGTACATGTACATGTACATGTACATGTACATGTACACAAGCATATACACAGGTTACACAGCTAGCATACATGTATGTAAATGTACACATACCATAGTTACATGTAGATGTACAAGCAAATATACATGTACACATCATACAGGTACATGTACATGTATGATGTGTACATGTATCAAACATACACACAGTAGAGGACATTAAAAAGTTAACATTTCATAATCGTTCTACGATCGTTCTCTGATTCATTCTGTTTTTACGATTTAGAATCGTTTTTACGATTACAATCGTTTTTTAAAAATGTTAAAGCAATATTTGCGCATGCGCATCTCAACAAGAAATCACAAGAACGCCAAATATGGACGTCTTCAGTGACTACTTACACTTTCAAACGCTCGCCTTGCTGCTTTCTTGCAGCTAACGGAGCATGATTTTGGTATCTATGGCTTTCTTAAAAGGTCTTCTGTCTAAATATGTGAGTTAAAAGTCATTGCTGTTTAAAATACATAAGTTATACAAGGTTGTACTGAGGTGGGCATTGCCCGTGGTACTACTACACTTTCAAGTGCTCGCCTTGGACTCTTCCTGGTGATAACGATGCATTAGTTTGACATCATTGGCTTTGTTAACAACTCTTCTGTCCAGCAAAGAAAGTTAGAATCTTCAGTCTGATAAAATACGAGAGTTATGGAGGTGAAAAGAATTAGATGTTAAACACTCCGCCTCTACAAATTTTAATTATAGGTTAATGCCAACGATCCACATCGTTTTTTAAAACGATTGCAACCATAATCTGCAATGAATGCTCCATTCATTGCAGATTATGGTTGCAATCGTAAAACGATCGCTCTACTATTACGAAACGTTAACGTTTTTACATGTATGTCCTCTACTGTATATTCATAAACACAACAATTATACGTACCTCTTTCTAATCCCATTTTGATAATATCAATAATTCTTTCAACCCTAAAGTTTAAACTCTTAGGGTCAGACATGAGACAGTAGGTCTTGGCATAGTCAGCCATTGCCTTGTCATACATATCCATATGGGTTTGTAGCTGTGTGGCACGCATTCTGGTGGCTTCAGCTCTTCTGAAGTAAGCCTGTAACGTACATGTAAAAATATATTTAAAAATACACATCAAATACAAGTACATGTACATGTAGATATACACAGTACATTGTAAAGTCTGTTTACATTCATGATGACTTCAAAATTAGGACGTGATGCAGAGTTTTTGATAAGCTCATATGGTACATCATTGAGCCAAAGGGCTTCTTATTTGGCACAGTACAGTTAATTATGATTATATTGTCACTAACAGCATTAACTCTTGTTAATTGGATCAAGATGTATTCTCAATGGTGCACACACCAACATGCACGTACATGTACTTGAGCCAATTTGTCCCATGCTTCAAAACACATCAAAAACTTGATGAACATTGTACATGTACATGATGTTATCAGAGATGTAGACAAAAAGAAAGAAAGAAAGAAAGAAAGACACCTGAGGCAATGGAAAAATGAAAAATGAGAGTTGCCTCAGGTGGGATTCGAACCCACGACACTCTGTACTCCAGACAGATGCTCTACCAACTGAGCTACCAAGGCAGCTCAGCTGGCAGGGTCCGAATCAAACATCTCATACGCCAGTAAGAACAGGCTAACTTAATACTAGGCAGTAGGTGAAGGCCGGGGTAATGAAACCACCAAAGACACCAACACCAAACTTAAGCATATATACATGATGTTATCAGAGATGTAGACGTATATGCTCATATAATATAGTGTATACATGTAGTTTAATGTCATAAGGTTAATACATGTACATGAGTAAACAGAATGAAGCAAAAAAGAACGGGAAGAATAAATGGTGCAGGAAAAAAGATTGTTAGTGATTCCCAACTAAAGTTATGAATATTTTACTGCTATTGTAAACACTGATAGGGCTTCCCCTCCGCTTTATAAAACCCTGTATACATGTAATTATGAGTAATTAATAACCATTATCAGAGGTGTATTGAGCTGGACATTTTGACCTATTTTCATCACTTTTGTCATGCTCCCTATATACAATGTACATGTACATGTACATGTATATAGTCAATTAACCGGACACTCACTAGATTTATCAGACAATATCCTACATGACTGGATGTTTCCACACTACTAATCACTTGATTAGAAAGTAGAGTTGTACCGATTATCGGCAAAGAATTAGTATCGGCACCGATAACAGAAAATAGGTAAAATCTGTTATTGGTACAACTCAATTAGAAAGAGGTACAAACATGTGTTATGTGTTTGTGTACATATATGTACATGTACATGTACATACATGTACATGTATGTACATGTACATTTTATGTGTATGTTACAACAGGTGCACTGTATGACATGTGTATACGCTTGTGCACATGTACATGTATGAACACTGCATGATTGGGCCTCTCCTCCTCCCCTTTATAAAACTCTGTATAATTACAAATAATTAATGAGGTATGGAAATATTGAGTCAACTATCAGACATTTTGACCTACATATTATGTACATGTACATGTGTATTTTTAACACTCTTGTTTTGGTCCCAATATACCTAAATGTGTATACAGTTTAGTTTCAATTGGACATTTACTAGATTTATCGTATAATGTCTAATATGACTGGGTGTTTCCACATCACTAATATCATTATTAACCTTGTATGAATTGGGATTAAGTGCTAACGCTTGAGTAGAAACATTAGCTGAATCAGCATAATGACCCATTTTGAACAGGGTCAGAGCCAGATTGCAATACAGTACAGCTCTCTCTTCAGTAAGTTCGGCAAACTCCTCGGGATATTTCTTTTCAAAGATGTCATACTGCCCAACACTTTGTGAGTAAGCATGAATGGCATTCTCAAATTGTTTGTCAGTGAAGTAGTTGTTACCAAACCTCTTCATCTCTCGAGCTGTTAACAGAATTTGCTGTATTACAAAAAGAAAGTAATATATATTGTTTATTTTCTCTTGTGTTTGGATAATAAGAATATAATTACTATACTATATACTGTACTGTATACATATAACATAGCACAGTACATTACAGTATAGTATAGTATAGTAGAGAACAGTATATAGCATAGTACAGTACATTACAGTATAGTATAGTACAGTTATAGCATAGTACAGCAGAGTACAGTACAATAATTATAGTACATTACAGTATAGTATACATGTAGTTCATATAGTATAGTACAGTACATTACAGTATAGTAGTACAGCAGAGTACAGTACATTACAGTACAGTACAGTACAGTACAGTATAGTATAGCATAGTACAGTACGGTACATTACAGTATAGTATAGTACAGGATAGTACAGTACGGTACATTACAGTACAGTACAGTACATTACAGTACAGTACAGTACAGTACAGTACAGTACATTACAGTACATTACAGTACAGTACAGTACAGTACAGTACATTACATTACAGTACATTACAGTACAGTACAGTAATTACAGTACAGTGCAGTACAATGTTTTGAAGCAGTTGAGACACTGAAAGAAAAAAAAGACTTGAAAGGATAGTTATATGAAAATGGTGTAGAAAAGATTGTTGGTCATTCAAAACTAAAGTTATGAACATTATTCTGAGGTCATGGTGAACATGAATGACTCTTTAATAACTACATGTGTATATCCTCCATTCAGACTTGTGGGGTCAAACACTTCAATATTAGTATTTAGTTTTATTTAAATGCTTTTAAAAGTATTTGTATTTGTATAATTGAAAATGTATTTCAAAAGCTAAAATACAAATACATGTACAAGTACAATGTACTTCAAAATACCTGCAATAATTTCTAGTATTGCAGGTACATTTTTGCGTCCTGAAAGATGTCACCTAACAGATAGTACATTTCTCTTATGTTTGTAAGATGTAATGATTTTTATCAACATCATGCTTTACAGAAGCTTTAAATTAGACTTAATGAGAAATACAGTACCTGACACTATTAAGTTTACATACTATCACTGTACTTTCATTGACTACAGTGTACATTGTGAGTGAAGTACATGTACTACATGTACACTGTACTTTGAATGTACTACACAGTATTATACCTTACTACTATGCACAAATTAATGTAAAGGGAATCCACACATTACTATGATTACAGTACAATGTACAATGTACATGTAGTACTATAGTACTACTTAGAAGTACAGTTGACTATCACCTTATTATAAAGTGTAGCTCCCATCATAATATGTAATCTTACATGTAATAAAGTCAGGTACTCTAAGTATTTAAAGTTGAAACACACAATGTATATGTACTGTACTTTAAAAGTATTTGTATTTTTGGGAAAAAAGTACATGTAATTGTACATGTATTTGTAGTTCAAATACTGTACGTGTCACGTATTTCAAATCTGCCTCCATTATAATTATAATATTTAAATCAGTAATACATGTACATGTACATAAGTCATATTTATTGTGAACTCAACACACATCAGCTGGACGATGATCAATCTTCTGTCTAGCTTCTTCTTCTTTCTCACTTAATTTTTTCGAGCTACGTAATTCCTCTTTCCTCTGAGCTTCAGTGGGTATATAAGCAACCAGAGTTCTCCGATGATCTTCTGATTTGGAGGTCATATAGTCTTCAGCTCTTTTGAGAGTATCATCTCTGAGAGATTTATCAATATTGTATTGAGTAAGAACTAAGAGTACCTGAAAATAAAATCAATACTTGTGAGCGTGACAAAATGTGTATATACACCAGCCAGCCTACAGTTGCTTTACTATCACCTTATTAAAGTGTACTGTAGGCTTCATGTAAACTTAATAAAGTCAGGTGCTGTACTTCTAGTCTCACCTTGGTACTAGTAGTGATGTTATTACACATCATAGTTATGTGTAGAGGTGTACGGTTGTATTTATCAACCAGTCGTCCATTCTCTGGAAATTGATAGCGAGTACAAGTGGTTTCTAACACAGCTATGTTACCTGAAGGAAGGAATAAAACAATCAAATTCAATATAATACAAATGTTGGTAATGTCAATAGGAAATTAAGTAATAATACAACAATGTAATATACAACCTCAATGTTGAGGTAATACTATTAGTAATAGTAATAGACAATCTCAATGTTGAGGTAATACTATTAGTAATAGTAATAGACAATCTCAATGTTGAGGTAATACTATTAGTAATAGTAATAGACAATCTCAATGTTGAGGTAATACTATTAGTAATAGTAATAGACAATCTCAATGTTGAGGTAATACTATTAGTAATAGTAATAGACAATCTCAATGTTGAGGTAATACTATTAGTAATAGTAATAGACAATCTCAATGTTGAGGTAATACTATTAGTAATAGTAATAGACAATCTCAATGTTGAGGTAATACTATTAGTAATAGTAATAGACAATCTCAATGTTGAGGTAATACTATTAGTAATAGTAATAGACAATCTCAATGTTGAGGTAATACTATTAGTAATAGTAATAGACAATCTCAATGTTGAGGTAATACTATTAGTAATAGTAATAGACAATCTCAATGTTGAGGTAATACTATTAGTAATAGTAATAGACAATCTCAATGTTGAGGTAATACTATTAGTAATAGTAATAGACAATCTCAATGTTGAGGTAATAGTAATTGACCTTAAGTAATACATGTATGTTCATTTATAGTAGGGCCAGTAGAGAGAGTTTTTAGTATTAGAGGGAAATGCAATGGTAATTTAGTTTAAAACATGAAAGAATTTCAAAGAAACATCAATGCTATAGTAATTCAGTAATAGTAATAGTATATACTGATTTTTCTGTACAGTACAGGTACGATAGTCATAATACAGCACAGTACAGTATAGTACAGAACAGTACAGTACAGTACAGTATTGCATAGTTCTGTACAGTACAGGTATGATAGTAATAATACAGTACAGTACAGTACAGTACAGTACAGTACAGTACAGTACAGTACAGTACAGTATTGCATAGTTCTGTACAGTACAGGTACAATAGTAATAATACAGTACAGTACAGTATAGTACAGTACAGAACAGAACAGAACAGTACAGTATTGCATAGTTCTGTACAGTACAGGTACAATAGTAATAATACAGCACTGTACAGTATAGTACAGTACAGTACAGTACAGTACAGTACAGTACAGTACAGTACAGTATTGCATAGTTCTGTACAGTACAGGTACAATAGTAATAATACAGCACTGTACAGTATAGTACAGTACAGTACAGTACAGTACAGTATTGCATAGTTCTGTACAGTACAGGTACGATAGTAATAATACAGTACAGTACAGTATAGTACAGTACAGAACAGTACAGTACAGTACAGTATTGCATAGTTCTGTACAGTACAGGTACGATAGTAATAATACAGCACTGTACAGTATAGTACAGAACAGAACAGTACAGTACAGTACAGTATTGCATAGTTCTGTACAGTACAGTACAGTATTGCATAGTTCTGTACAGTACAGGTATGATAGTAATAATACAGCACTGTACAGTATAGTACAGTACAGTACAGTACAGTACAGTATTGCATAGTTCTGTACAGTACAGGTATGATAGTAATAATACAGCACTGTACAGTATAGTACAGAACAGTACAGTACAAAACAGTATTGCATAGTTCTGTACAGTACAGTACAGTATTGCATAGTTCTGTACAGTACAGGTATGATAGTAATACTGTACAGTATAGTACAGAACAGAACAGTACAGTACAGTATTGCATAGTTCTGTACAGTACAGGTATGATAGTAATAATACAGTACAGTACAGTATAGTACAGTACAGAACAGTACAGTACAGTACAGTACAGTACAGTACAGTACAGTATTGCATAGTTCTGTACAGTACAGGTACGATAGTAATAATACAGCACTGTACAGTATAGTACAGTACAGTACAGTACAGTACAGTATTGCATAGTTCTGTACAGTACAGGTACGATAGTAATAATACAGTATAGTACAGAACAGAACAGTACAGTACAGTACAGTATTGCATAGTTCTGTACAGTTCAGGTACGATAGTAATAATACAGTATAGTACAGAACAGTAATAATACAGCACTGTATGTACCCTAGTTGGAGGTAGTTATGGGCATACAAGTATAACACCTGTGAGATAATTGGTCGAGGACGTAGCCCAAGACCAATTATCTCAAGGGTGTTACATGCATATGCCCATAAATCCCTCCAACTAGGGCTATATGAATTTTAGTGAGGACAATACAATGTAGTGTAGTGTAGTGTGGCATTATACACATGTACATCTACAATATGAACATATGATTATTTTAACAGAAGCCATTGTTGTAAGGTCATTGAACTTAATTAATACAGCCCTAATTGTGTAACTGTTCAGTAGTGAATGTGACAGTGATACTAGTAGGTCAGTGCTGACAATGGGTAGTCTTGGAGGACATGTTCTCCCAGGAGTATTCTTCCTAGTCTATGGATTATGGTGGATATTTACAAGTATCTGGTTGTACCTGACTACAAGTTTGAAACTAAATAGCAGAGAAACTGGGAAATACTCTGATGCTAATATCAAATCTAAATCATATATTCCTCAACCATTTTGTACTAAAGTTCCCATTGAATCCATCATCAAAACAATACTACCATTAATAGGCATCATCTGTGAAATGTTTATCAAGGACAAAGAAGGCCATATTGTAACTTATAAATTTAGTCTATATAATTCTGATGGATCATTTGCCAAGCTTGTTGTTCTTCAACATGCAACAATGTACAGTTGTTTTGCTTTGTCTGGTATTATAGATCTGATATCTCTGTGTATACAATATCCTAAACATACTTCTCAACTATTCACATCATTGGCTCTAGTAATGGAAGCTTTACTTTTCTATTTTCATCTGGGAGGGCGTGACCCACTTGACCAACGTCTTCATCAATTATTAGTTATTGCTATTGTTATTGGTGCTGTATCAGCAGCTATGAGAATGTTATATGCAACTAATTTATTTGTTAACTGCACACTGGCTTTGTCGTACGTTCTTCAAGGTACCTGGTTTATTCAAATTGGTGTAGTGTTATATGGTGGATCCAAGATATGGGAACCACTGGGTGATGAAGAAAGAGAACATCGAATCACAATGTTCATTATAGCTTGTTTTATATGGCATGTGATGATTATTGGCGTTGGAATGTTTATATTTTATACATTCACGATGATTGGTCTAAAGTACATTAAAACGAGAAGAGAAGAGAAAAAAGGAGGAGTTTGGGGTTGTCCTCTCACTATAGATTCTCCAGGTTATCAACCATTACTCAACGATGAAGAAGTCTCATTACAAAACTATGATGAAACTAGTATTTAACTACATACATACATCTTCAACCAAACAATACATAATTTTATAACAAAATGTATAAATCAACATTACAATATAATTGTACATGTAATTACATGTATAGGATATAGCTTTAGTTTTAGAGGCAGTTATGGGCATATACACCCACAAGATAATTGTTCAAGGGCATAGCAATTATCTAAGAGTGTTATATGCCCAAAACTGCCCATAATTGCCTCCAACTAGGGCTATACAATGTATGTACAAGAATAATAAAAATAAAACATTTCATATACAAGTACATGTAAAAAAGAAAATACATAATTTAGTTGCTAGACACTAAATCTACCTGTCTACAGGCATGTTAAGGGCATACATGTATATCTCCTACTGTACATCACGGGTTACCATGGTGATTGCCCTCATACCTTGGTATAAGTGTAATATACAATGTACATAGTTACATACATACATGTACAATCAGGGCTTTTGGAGGGCATTTGTTTCCCAATATGGATGCTGTGATAAACCCTGTATGTTGCCCCTTCAAAGACTTTCAAAATCATGTTTTGCTCCTCAAAAGATTTTCCAAATGAAATCATGAAAATGTGTCTCTCTGTCCCTGTCTGTCTATACATGTGTCTTTCTCTGTCAATCTACAAGTATATCTCTCTCTGTCAATCTACAAGTACATGTGTATATCTCTGTCTGTCTAATATAGTACACATATGTACAATGTATATACATGTACACATGTACATATCTCTCTGTAACTCCAGTTTAGAGTTAGGGGTTAAAGGTCAAGGTTAGTTAGTTTAGAGAACGTCTTGGTTTTAATGAAATATATGTGTACATATTGTGATTTGTGACTCATATAAGCAGTCAAACCTGTTTCCAAGGCAAGTTTAGTAGCTACATGTACAGGACTCATCGGATCTTGATAAGCACTTGACAGATTCTTAATATCAGCACCATTATCCAATAGAATACTAACAATGTCAACTTGTCGTCGTCGTGGCAACTGACTGGCTCGAAGTGCAGCTGCAATAGGGGTAACGTTCCCAGCAATCCCATTAGGGGAAGCCCCTGAGTTAATGAACACAGATACATAATCGAGTCTGTTCAGGAGAAGTTTACTGGTCATAATTCTCGCCAAATCAATAGCACAGGAGTCAATAGGACCTGTTAGTATAGTAAAAAAATAATAGATGTACATGTACACACAATAGGGTTTCATTTAGAAGGGGGTATTCAATAGCACAGGAGTCAATAGGACCTGTAAGATAATAATACATGTACATACAATAGGGTTTCATTTAGTAGAGGGTATTCAATAGCATATGAGTCAATAGGACTTGTTAGTATACAGTCATGTAGTAAGATAATTATAATGTAATAATACATGTACATGTATATACATGTACACTGTACATGTACAATAGGGTTTCATTTAGAAGAGGGTATTCAATAGTATATGAGTCAATAGGACCTGTTAAGATAATAATACATGTACATGTATATACAATAGGGTTTCATTTAGAAGAGGGTATTCAATAGCATATGAGTCAATAGGACCTGTTAAGATAATAATACATGTACATGTACATACAATAGGGTTTCATTTAGAAGAGGGTATTCAATAGCATGAGTCAATAGGACCTGTTAAGATAATAATACATGTACATGTACATATAATAGGGTTTCATTTAGAAGAGGGTATTCAATAGTATGAGTCAATAGGACCTGTTAAGATAATAATACAAGTACATACAATAGGGTTTCATTTAGAAGAGGGTATTCAATATCATATGAGTCAATAGGACCTGTTAAGATAATAATACATGTAGTACAATAGGGTTTCATTTAGAAGGGGTATTCAATAGCACATGAGTGAATAGGACCTGTTAAGATAATAATAAAATTATCCAGATATATATCTGTGAACTGAACACTCAGATCTGTTTCTTTGTATCCACAGGTACTCGTTTAATGTTGCTTATGCGCAGAAACCAAACATGTGAAATTGAAATTGCAATATAATGGCAGTTTATTAGGTGTCTTGCTCTGTTTTACATGTAGCATCTTTGTTGGCTTACATGTATAGAGAGCACAGAATGATCTGTAAAAACACCAATGCTGCTTGTGTAAACATCTGATCGATACAACAAAAAAGTGAGGTAATACTGTATATTTTATTGCAAACAAGTCACGCATTTTTAGAGCAATTATCTGGATAGTAAAAGACAGGATCCATTCCAGCCCTGTTAACCGACATATACATGTACATGTACATGTATATTACTCAAATACAGTTTGTCACTCTTAACTATTCTATTATCCTATAAAACTGCTTAATTAGCTGCTTTCCTCTTTACTTCTTACTACAAAATATTAATAACCAAAGCCGAGTTGACAATATTATCATGTTTCTAATGGAAAATAGCATTTATTTTTCATTATCTACAACATGTACATGTACATGTACATATACACTGTACTTCTATTAAATACCAGACATGTGGTAATAGTAATAGATAATAGGTAAAGATTACATACATTGTACAGTAATCGTATTGAGGATGTTCAGAGAAATCACACGAGAGTTACTGTACCTCCCTCCCCCCAATTACGTCACGAACATCAACACCCACATAATTTCAAGCTTAACCACTCGCATGAGTATTAAGAGTGCGAGTAAGGTTACTCACAAGCCCAAAAAAGGAACTCGCGGGTGTGGATTAAGTTGCAACTGACAAGTACTGTATGTTTCAAGGTACATGTAATATGTAATATATATTTTGTACAATCTCAATGTTGAGGTATATTGTATTTGATTTCATTTAAATGCAGTAGTCATTTAGTTTAAAACATGAAAGAATTTCAAAGAAATCAGAATGCTGTAGTACATGTAATTCAGAAACAGTAATATAGCGATTTCTAATGTAATGTAATTGTAATAACAAGTGTATATAGAGAAAAAAACATCCCTATATTTGCTTTGTGATGACTATGTATTAAGCATTGCTGATGGCACTAGTGTCTCTACCTTTCTGTGTACTCCTGGGGCCTGAAGACGTAAGTGTTAGCCTAATTGCAGTCTAAATACACAGATGTCTGATGAACTGACTGAGGTACTCCTTCAAGGTTCTAAATGATGACTTCCTCGTGTCTGAAACTCAACAACTTATCATAGTTACTTGTTAAAGATTCTTGCATAATATCTATACTGTTTCTCTGCTATATACAACAGTTATTAGCAGTTTTACATCCTTTCTGAATCTTCCTGGCTGGTCTGTAGCTCAAACGCGCGTTCTTTTACGCGCCACGCCCATTAATTGACCAAGCCCCCGGGAATGACGCAACTTCCTTAACTACGTATACAACGCATAGTCGCGCAAGTGACACAAGAATATATATATATATATATATTATATACATTAAACCCCGTGGAAAGCAATTATAGGGATGGCCCTACGGGCCATAATAATATACATGTATTACACCGACCTAGAAGGTAATATAATAATAGTAATATACTGATTTTTAAGGAACATGCATTAGTAATATTACATTACATTGTAATTGATGCCATGTCTGTAAACAAATACATGTAGATATATATGTATATGTACAAATGTACATGTACTAGACATATGTACATGTACATTTATAATGATAATTACATGTATATTAGTATAAGTTTTGGAAAACCACACTTGTGGAGCATAATAATTTTGAACAGACGCTTACCTTCCAACACTTGCTATTTTATAAGGAAGCAAACTAAATTAACTGGTCTCTTCCTGGATACCTAATTTCATTGGCTTCCTGTGCAAAATGGCCGAATAGCGAGTGCTTGAAGGAAAGCATTTGTTCAAAATTACATGTATACACGCCAAAAGTGTGGTTTTCTAAAATTGGTGAATTTATTCTTAGTTACACATGTACATGTATCTTAAATTTTTCTGAAACTTTTATTACAAATCTGTCAGGGAGGCTTGCAATGTCAACACATGATATATATACATGTACATATATATAGGGAAAAAAATATCCCTATGATTGATTTGTGCTGAGTTTATCATGCTTGAAACACATCAGCCTATTATAGTTTTTAGGGCCATCCCTTTAATTGCTTTCCACGGGGTTGAATCTATATATACAAGAATAATAAAAAACATTTTCAATAAAAATGAAAGAAGATGTAGGGATGTCAAAACCCAAAAAGCAAGCAAACAAGGTTGGGAAGCTAACTTAGGACCCAAAATTAAACAAACCACTTCCATATAACCCTACATAATTACAGCTCTTTGTACAGAGGTGTAAGCACTTATGTAGGGTTATATGGAAGTGGTTACAGACCAGCCAGGAAGATTCAGAAAGCATGTAAAACTGCTAATAACTGCTGTATATAGCAGAGAAACAGTATAAATATTATGCAAGAATCTTTAACAAGTGTGATAAGTTGTTGAGTTTCAGACACGAGGAAGTCATCATTTAGAACCTTGAAGGAGTACTTCAGTCAGTTCATCAGAGATCTGTGTATTTAGACTGCAATCAGGCTTACACTTACTTCTTCAGGCCCCAGTTTTCGAGTACACAGAAAGGTAGAGACACAAGTGCCCTCAGCAATGCTTAATACATAGTCATCACAAAGCAAATATAGGGATGTTTTTTTCTCTATATACACTTGTTTTTGATTATCTACTCTGTCTATATTTTAAAGAACATTGTAGAACTTTAGGAATATATTTCAGGTCTAATAGCTACATGTAGCTATTATTTGCAGTTTCTACGTAAGCTACAAGCAGCTTTCTTTCTTTCTTTCTTGATCTCAAGCACGTGCATTCTATTACACACCACACCCATTAATTGACTGAGCTCCCCAGAATGATGCAACTCGACTAATTAACATAACTCGATTATACGTTGAACACATACATGTATACTTGCATTAAGTGACATTATATATATATATATATACATGTATATATATATATATATATATATATATATTTATAATTATATATATGTATAATTTTGTATATAATTATATATATATATATATATACATATTATAATATATATATATATATATACATGAGCATGCACATGTATATACATGTACATGTATATACAGTTATATACATGTATATAGTTCAAACCCGTGGGAAAGTAATCATAGGAATGAATAGCCTATTGAGGAAGATGAATGAAAAACATGTACATTATGTAACTCGCAAAACTAACACCTGTGTAGCTTTGAAAGCAACACATGAACATCTACATGCATATACATGTATAATTTATCATGAATTTATAATGAGCTCAGTTTTAACTCAACAATTAATTGACAATGCTCACCAGAATCTATAGCATCATCAGCATACTTCTCTTCATTGTTAACAAGACAGGTAACAAGAACTTCAGCTCTAATAACAGGAGTACATCGTTTCATCAACACTCTCATTATAGCAGGATCTGATTGTATCATAGATAGTGAATTCAAGGCTGCTGCTTTCGTTGGTATAGCTCCTTGTGTTATGAGAAACACGGCAAATACTGGTTTATCACATTTTAAAGATTCATCAAGAGTCTCGGAGTCGGTTTGGAAACTGGACTGTTCCTGCGAAATGGTGACCAGTCTTTTCAATAAATCGAGATCTTTTTCAGGAATATATTCGACAGCTAATTTTAGGTCACCCTGTGTGATAATCAGTTTCCATTGTGTTAATAACTCCAATATTGGTAAATTAAGCAGACCCTTTTCTAAAAGGGTCCGGAAAGGAACAGAAGATGCATTACATGGATATCGGGTGGCTAGTCCACTTTTTGGTACACCAGATTTTGTAAAGAGTAGAAAATCAAGACATTCTTTAGCAATTGCCGATTCAAAATTCACTACAATATTTTCCAAAATGCGACTACATATAGATGACTTGTCTTGTTCGTGAAACTCAGGAAGGTCCTTAGTACAATCTAAGAAGAAATGAAATTGAAATAGATTTTTTAAAAGTAGTATAATATGTACATGTATATGCAATGAAATTATAGTCTGTATTCATGGATTCATATAGGATTTTGTGTTAGGCAGGGAAAGCATTGATCATGTGAAGTACACTGTTCATGGAGGGTCTTGGGGGTGCTCCCCCAGGAAATTTTTAATAATATAGGCCTCTGAGGCTGCACTTCTTGGGCCCCAGAAGGCTTGTTTATGTAGCTAAGATGTTATTGCAATTGCATGTTGAAATACATTCTTGGAGGAGGGGGGGCTGATCCCGGGGTCCCCCCCTCCCTCCCTCCCTTCCCTCTCTATAATACCCTGCTATGTACAATTATGGACAAAAGTGTTTAGTACAGTACAGTACAACATAGTACATGTACACACTACACATGATGATTGTGGAAACATTGAGCTGACTACCGGACATTTTGACTTCTTGTCCTGTTCCCTATATATTTTTTATACAGTCAATTTACCGGATATTCATCATACAATGTCCTGTATGACTGGCTGTTTCCACACCACCGCATATACATGTACACATGTACATTACAGTATGCTTGTTGAGACAATGTCTTAAGTGCTGTAATGTTTAAATAATATTATTACAGTACAGTACAGTATAGTATATTATAGTGTACAGTACTGTATGTACTATACTATACTATACTGTACTGTTCTGCACCGTACTATAATGCACTGTACTGTACTACATGTATACTGCAGTGTACTGCAGTATGTATGTACAGTACAGTATAGTGTGATATAGTAAGTACAATGCAGTACACTGCATTACACACAACAGCACAGTACAGTATATATACATGTAGTAATGGAAAGTGCAGTACAGTGCAGTACATTACAGTACAGTACAGTGCAATGACTGTGCAAGGGCTGTAAGGGCTGTAAGGGCTGTGAAGAATGAAGCTAAGAGTTAGTCAGTTTTAGACAGTGTTAGTTTCCTGGTTCTACAAAATGCATTCATGCTGCAAGTGTAATTCAAAGGGGTTTTGTAAGAACTGTTCATGTTTTAAGTCCAACAATCTCTGTATTAACTGTCTTTCTCTTCGTTCTAGCCATTGCTATAACCAAAGCCATTTTGGTTCACTTCTCTGTCCACCTTCTCTTTATACCACCTCTGATCCAGATGATGTTGCTAATGATGTTGCCTCATCTACACACAAGTCTCCTTCTGAGTCCCTTGTTATCGGGGTTTTCTCCAGTCCAATTCCAGTTCTGATGGTCTTTCCTTAGGTAGTAATCACTCTGATCCAGGTAGTAATCCAGTTACTAGGATTAATATTCCCTCCGATCATTTTTCCTCTCAGCTGTCATCTGTAGCTGATCTGCCACAGTTCATGGTTTTGGAGCTCCAACATTTCTTTGGGGTGACCATACGGGTTGAGAATGCTGCCTTGCCCTCAGTGAGTGTTATAATGAAGCTATCCATTGGCGTCATAACCATTTTAAAGTCTCTTTTGGAAGGGCGGGCAATTTGTTTGTGCGAGAGATGACAAGATTATTAACAGCTTATGCTGAGTGCTCATCTCTTGAGTCTGCTGCTTTAACTGCAGCATTTTGCTACCAATGTTGGTTCTACTAAAATGTCTGGCACGGTCCAAGTCTAAAGAACATACAGTCCATCTGCAACGTCAAATGTCTTTATGGATCCTATTGTACTCTTATGGAGGAGGGCCGAACAATTCAACAACACCTTACACCTCATCATTGTTCTTCTTGAAAAGATGATACACTCGCCCGTTCCTTTTCCAACCTCATGATGGAAGGAAAGGTCAAAGCTGCCATTCGTCTCTTATCAGAGGGCAACTCTAGTAAGCCTCTTCCTTTGGATGCCCATCCCTATCCTGACAATCCATCTTCAGGCTCTGTATTAGATCATCTTTGTAAGAAACATCCAGACCCTTCTCCTATTGATCCAACAACGGTTCTTCTGACAGAAACTCCTCAATCCAAAACCACGACCCACACTTTATTTTGTTTGATAAAATCGATGGCTTGCTTATCCAGAAGGTTGCCCTAAAGACATATGGTGCTGCTGGCCCTTCTGGTTTGGATTCTGCTGCCTGGAGGTGCCTTTGTATCTCTTTTAAGACCTGTTCTTCCAACCTCTGCAATTCACTTGCAGCACTCACAAGACGCATATGTTCCAGTTATGTGGACCCAATGGGTCTATCAGCCTTTGTTGCATGTAGACTAATTGCCTTGGACAAATGTCCAGGTATTCGTCTAATTGGTATCAGTGAGATGTGTCGATGAATCATTGGTAAAGCTGTCCTCTCTGTTGTTAGTCCTGATGTTGCTGGCTCTTTACAACTGTGTGTTGGCCAAGAGGGAGGATGTGACACCGCTGTTCATGCAATTTGCCAGATTTTTTCATTCGTGAAGCAGTTCTTCTGGTAGATGCTACTAATGCTTTCAACTCTCTAAACCAACAGGTCGCTCTCTGTAATATTCTTCATCAATTTTGATTAATGCATATAGGAATGATATCAATTTACATATTAATGGAGATTTCTTTCTCAGAGAAGGAACTACACAGGGAAATCCCCTCACTATGGCTATGTACGCTATTGGCATTATCCCACTCATTCACAAACTCTCTACTCCTACAACAAGACAGATTTGTTATGCAGATGATGCATCAGCTGCTGGCAGTTTACATGATCTGCGTCTCTGGTGGGATAACTTAGTTGCCCTTGGTCCCTCTTATGGCTATTACCCCAATGCTATTAAAACATGGCTGTTAGTGAAGGAGACTCACCTTGAAGATGCAAAGCATCTTTTTAATGGGTCTAACATCTCAATCACAAGTGAGGGTCGCTATGTACTCGGGTGTCCCATTGGGTCAGATGCTATTGTTAAAGAATCTGTGTCTACTGTGGTTTCTCAATGGTTGGCTGAGATTGACATACTCTCAGAAATTTCTGTAACTCATCCCCAAGCTGCTTACTCTGCCTTTGTTCACGGCTTTAAAAATAAATGGATTTATCCTTCTCATACCTGTCCAAACATTGATCACCTTTTTCAACCGTTGGAAGATGTTATTCATCTTAAATTTATCCCCTCATTAGACAACAGGCAGAGTTGCCCTGAGTAAACTTGAGAGGAATCTGTTTTCTTTCATTCTTTGCCTATTCGTCTTGGTGGTATGGGCATCGTGAACCCATGTTTCTCATGCCTTAATCAATACAACTCCTCCGTGCTATTTCAGCTCCTCTGGTTCGTTTCATTATCAAATGAAGTGTCTGTATACCACCTGAGGTCCTATGTGAGCAGGCGCAACTTAAGTCTAAGGTTTCTAGCGAAAATAGATTGGATATCAATAAAGATGCAACACAACTTCGTGAACAATTACCAGCTGTACTCCAGCGACAGATGGATTTGGCATAAAAGGCATCTAGTTGGTTGT
The DNA here is from genome assembly GCA_947044365.1 of Petrosia ficiformis. Classification (NCBI taxonomy): domain Eukaryota; kingdom Metazoa; phylum Porifera; class Demospongiae; order Haplosclerida; family Petrosiidae; genus Petrosia; species Petrosia ficiformis. Next base: position 11,923,239 of record OX345636.1, on the reverse strand, counting down.
CTGTCCTTCCTCTTCGTGAGAATGGTTTTGATTGACATAAGGGTTTTTTTAGAGATGCTCTTGTCTACGCTATGGTTGGCATCCACCGCTTCTTCTTACAACTTGTGTCTGCAATAAATCATTTACAGTAGAGCATGCATTGAGCTGCCCTCATCGTGGTTATCCTATTCTGAGACATAACGAACTCCGAGATATCACTGCACAATTTTTAGATAAAATTTGCCCAAATGTTATACAATGTAGTTGAACCAACCCTCCAACCTCTGTCTGGTGAGTCTCTATCATACATGTATAAGACTTCCAACACCAAAGATGATGCTCGTCTTGATGTGACGGCAACCAGCTTTTGGGACTGTCGTGGTGAAAGTGCATGGTTTGATGTTAGAGTGTTTAACCTTCTTGCACAAACCCATGTCAGTCAACCTATAGCTACTTGCTACAGAATGCATGAACATGAGAAAAGAAGAATTTATGAGCAAAAAGTCAGAGATGTAGAACATGGTTGTTTTTCCCCACTAGTTTTTTAATACCTCAGGTGGAATGGGACCTACTGTGACTACTGTATACATGTACATGAGAATAGCTTCAATGATATCTGAAAAATATGATCGCCCATACAGTAACACAATAAGATGGATCAGATGTAGATTAAATTTCTCTTTGCTAAGGTCAACTATCATGTGTTTATGAGGGTCACGGTCCCTCTTCCGTAACTGTTTTATTTCTCCTGACTCAGACATTGACCTTGCCCTTCATGAGGGCAGGGTCACTATTTAAATAATCCTATACTTTTACTCGTCCTCTTATGTTAACTTATTATTTTCATTATTATTATTATTACTATACAGTACTATAATTATTGTATTGTACTGTTCTATAAAGTATTGTGCTATATATTGTATTATGTAATGTTTTTATACAGTATAGTATAGTACAGTACAGTACAGTACAGTACAGTACAGTACAGTACAGTACAGTACAGTACAGTACAATACAGTACAGTACAGTACAATACAGTACAATACAGTACAGTACAGTACAGTACAGTACAGTACAGTACAGTACAGTACAATACAGTACAGTACAGTACAGTACTATGCAGTATTTGTGGTAATTACATGTACATACCACAAATACCTAATTTTATGGTATCATACATCGTAAACATACTTCGTATGGTAAATAAATACTGTAAGATGCACTATTGTACATGTACATGTACATTACTATTCAAGTGTTTGTGCTTAAAAGCAGGACATAATAACATTTTCTGACCATTTGGTGCTTATAACATTATTATAATAATTATTATACATGTACATTTACATATATTTTGCATTACATGTACATGTATAATGTATAATGTATATACATGTACATGTATAATGTATATACACAATGTACATGTATAATGTATATACACAATGTACATGTACATGTATAATGTATATACATGTACATGTATAATGTATATACACAATGTACATGTACATGTATAATGTATATACATGTACATGTATAATGTATATACACAATGTACATGTACATGTATAATGTATATACATGTACATGTATAATGTATATACACAATGTACATGTATAATGTATATACATGTACATGTATAATGTATATACACAATGTACATGTATAATGTATATACACAATGTACATGTACATGTATAATGTATATACATGTACATGTATAATGTATATACACAATGTACATGTATAATGTATATACATGTACATGTATAATGTATATACACAATGTACATGTATAATGTATATACATGTACATGTAGTTGATCTAATTCAGCAATATCCAAGCAAACTGGAGTCACTATTTCAAAGACAATCCTAATAGTGCTAGCTAGTGCTAGTCTTTCAGCTACAACAACTACATGTACATGTATTAGCTGCACTTTTTACAAAACGCTTTACCCGTGGAAATCAATTATAGGGGATGGCCTTGTGGGGCATAAAACAAATGAAATATTCAAACCTTCATCCCAGCACTATACACATGATACATAACAAACGCCCCATGATATGAATGTACATGTACATGTAAACGTACTTCATTTTTGAAGAGCTTCTTGTTTGGCATTGTACATAGGGCCAGTGACGACACAGTTAATTTTGATGTACATTGTATTCCCCATGGCACACACACTAAGCCAATTTGGCCCATGCTTCAAAACAGAGTATTTGATACATTTTGAAGCATGGGCCAAATTGGTTCAAAAATGGTTAGTATGTGTGCCATTGGGATTACATCTTGAGCCAAATAACAAACAGTTAATACTGTTAGTAGCAATACATGTATAATCATAATTAACTGTACCGTCACTGGGCCAATGGTGCACCAATGCTTCAAAATATATCAAAAACTCTGATGTACATGTACAATGTACATGCATTTACACGTACATTCTACATGTACACATACATGTACATATACACACATGTACATGTACATGTACACATGTACATCTACTCACTCAAGTCAACAGCTAAAGCCACTGCTTCACAAAACTGCTTCATTCTTGTTTGTGTGTCTTTCTTGTCAACCATTTTCTTATAGCATTTACAGTAGTCCTTCAAGGCAGTCATTAATATTTCAGTTGGGTCATGTTTGCCTCTTTTCCTTACTGCCATTCCAAATGTCTTGCAAGCTTCTGCACGTCTATAGTAAGCCTGCGAGACAATAGATACAATGTACATATTAGTGTTGTTTAATTAACTATAACTAAACACCCTTTCCTTTAGTAAGGCATTGTGACTTTTAGTTAACTACATTGTATGGTTAACACTTAACTATAACTAAATCACAGGTCTATTGTAATAACTATAACTAACTAAAATGAAAATTGGCCAATAATGGGCACTTTTAGTTAGTTAACTAAAACTAAAACCCTTCTAGTAAGCCTAAAATTATTTAGTAAATAAACTACATGTATATAACTAAACTAAATTTTAAGATAACAGCCAAGCTATAACTATAACTGAATGTGGTAATTATTATCATACTAAAACAACACTAGTACATGTCTAATATTGTGACTTAATTCTCAGACATTGACCTTGCCCTTCATGAGGGCAGGGTCACTATTTAAATAATCCTATACTTTTACTCATCCTCTTATGTTAACTTATTATTTTCATTATTATTATTATTACTATACAGTACTAAATTGTACTGCTCTATAAAGTATTGTGCTATATATTGTATTATGTAATGTTTTTATACAGTATAGTACAATACAGTACAGTACAGTACAGTACAGTACAGTACAGTACAGTACAGTACAGTACATGTACAGTACAGTACAATACAGTACAGTACAGTACAATACAGTAGAGTAGAGTAGAGTAGAGTAGAGTAGAGTAGAGTACAGTACTGTACTATGCAGTATTTGTGGTATTTACATGTACATGTATATACCACAAATACCTAATTTTATGGTATCATACATCGTAAACATACTTCGTATGGTAAATAAATACTGTAAGATGCACTATTGTACATGTACATTACTATTCAAGTGTTTGTGCTTAAAAGCAGGACATAATAACATTTTCTGACCATTTGGTGCTTATAACATTATTATAATAATTATTATACATGTACATTAAATGTACATGTATAATAATTATTATGTAATGTAAAATCTATATGTAAATGTACTACATTTACATTTTTTTTTGCATTACATGTACATGTATAATGTATATACACAATGTACATGTAGATGTATAATGTATATACACAATGTACACGTATAATGTATATACACAATGTACATGTACATGTATAATGTATATACATGTACATGTATAATGTATATACACAATGTACATGTACATGTATAATGTATATACATGTACATGTATAATGTATATACACAATGTACATGTACATGTATAATGTATATACACAATGTACATGTATAATGTATATACACAATGTACATGTACATGTATAATGTATATACATGTACATGTATAATGTATATACACAATGTACATGTACATGTATAATGTATATACACAATGTACATGTATAATGTATATACACAATGTACATGTACATGTATAATGTATATACACAATGTACATGTATAATGTATATACACAATGTACATGTACATGTACATGTATATACATGTGTACATGTACATGTAGTTGATCAAATTCAGCAATATCCAAGCAAACTGGAGTCATGAAAATTGGCCAATAATGGGCACTTTTAGTTAGTTAGCTAAAACTAAAACCCTTTTAGTAAGCCTAAAATTATTTTAGTAAATAAACTACATGTATATAACTAAACTAAATTTTAAGATAACAGCCAAGCTATAACTATAACTGAATGTGGTAATTATTATCATACTAAAACAACACTAGTACATGTCTCTTAATCCTCACAAATGGACACTTTCCAAAAAATGCTGATTGCTCACCATTTTGCAAAGCAAATTAGTGAAATTTGTGATCTAAAAGCTAAAAAAGTGATACCAAAAAAATTCAGACCTCCTAAGAAGAAAGGCGAGCAATTAAAGTTACCATTTGATTATTTTGTAGGAAAGTGTCCCTTTTCAATAATTACATGTATTGTAGGTCACACGTATAAATTGTACAGTGTACTATATACATGTACATGTACATGTATACGTGGGTGTAAAATTGTGTACACGTGTACACAAAACACGACTACATCAATTAATATTAAATTTGCAACTTCGATTGTCCCTTCATATAAGGATAGTATTGTAGCTATATTATCCATTCAAAATAGTATAATACTTATACAAATCACACAATACAATAATTTCATGCTGAAGTGAGAACAAATACACATGTACATCAACACCTGACTTTATTAAGTTTATATACATGTACTATGATGGGAGCTATACTTTAATAGGTGAACTGTACTTCTAAGTAGTACTATAGTACTCTTTGTACTGTAATCATAATAATGTGTGAATTCCCTTTATATTTGTATGTGATAGCATAGTACTAAGGTGTAATACTGTGTAGTACAGTGATAGTATGTACATGCGTATGTAAACTTAAAAATGTCAGGTACCGTAACCCTAACAATACCTATACATCTAACATACTTATATTCTGTGGTTTGTACAAATGTACATGTATTTTGAATGGATAATATAGCTACAATACTATCCTTATGTGAAGTGATAACTCATAACAAACTGTATCCAATATTCCCAAAGTGCATTAAGTAATTCACTATGAATATAATTATTATTAGCGCATGATCAAATACAAATTAATTAATTAACTATGAATATAATTAATTAATAATAAACATTTGATTGATGACAATAGCTTAAAATATTTATTAGAAATCATTCCCACACACAAAACTGGACACTACTCCAGTCTACTAGTCCTTAAGACGTGTATACAGAAACAGATAAGATCAACTATGGGAGTCCATTTTCTTTCCTACATGTACGTCATGTACCAACTTGGTACATGACGTACATGGAGGAAAGAAAATGGACTACCAAGAATGTATTTAATTAACTTTCATGCATGCAATCTGATTGGGCTGCAAACATTTTGCAGCACTGCACAAACAAACTATACCAGACCCTTCCTCCTCTATGCAAAGGGTGTGGCTACACCAGACATGTAGCTATGTTGATAATGCAACAGGTGCTTCCATGTGGTCTCTAGACACAGGTCATCATAATTAAGCATGCAAATTATGCACCACCCTGATATTATAGTACCCTGACACTATACATGCATATAGTACTACATGTACATGTACATTGTAGATTGTATATTAAGTCAGCCCATATGCAATGTTTGAAAATGGGTGCACTCAATCAAAAGTTTGAGGTGTAAAAAAAACAAGATATCTGGTGTATTGTTTTATATTCTTTACATGTGCACATAAAAGGTCAGGTGAAAGGTGAACAAAGTTTAATAAGGAAAGTGAGTAGTGAGAAAACACCATACCATACAGCACAGTACAGGTTTAACTGCATTTGTAGGTACATGTACACATGTAGATCAGTACATTACATGTACATGTATGTTTAGTATTGTTTACTATAGTGTACTTTACTGTATTGTACTGTATTGTACTATATGTACTCTCCTATATTGTATTGTACTTTACTGTATATTGATACATGTAGTTTACTGTACTGTACTGTACTGCACTATACTATACTGTACTGTATATTGATAGTTTACAGTACTGTACATGTAATATTGATAAAATATTCTGTGGGAGCATACCCCCACACACAGCAGTGTGCTTTGCATGATCAATTTTTTCCCTCCCTAAAAAATCCTGTATGAGCCCTATATGTACACGTACTGTTACTGTATGTACATGTACATGTACAGTTACTGTTTGGTTATAGCTAAACCTCAACAAAGTTACAAGTCTACTGTAATAACTAAAATGAAAAATGGCCAATAATGGTTAAAAGTCAATTAACTAAAACCCTTTTAATAAATCAGATATATTATTAACTAAAACTAAAGGTTGTAGAAAACGACCATACTATAACTCCATCATTTTTCTGAATTGTTTTTTTTATATTCTTGTAACTATAACTAAAAGTGATCCTTATTATATTCGTTAGTAGAACAACATACATGTACATGTATACAGCAGTTATAGTACACACGTAGGAACATGACCTACATTGTACATGTATAGTATTAATATGTACATGTACATTTGTACATGTAAACATCACTACTGATACTGTTTAGTTTCCAATTTTCCATTGTCATATATTCACATGTACATGTACAGGTATATATATACAATATACATTGTGTATTCATTCATTAGTAGAACATTACATACAGCAGTTATAGTAGGAACATGACCTATAGTATTAATATGTACATGTACATGTAAACATCACTACTGATGCTGTTTAGTTTCCATTGTCATATATTCACATGTACATGTATATACAGTGTACATTCATTAGTAGAACATTACATACAGCAGTTATAGTAGGAACATGACCTATAGTATTAATATGTACATGTACATGTACACATCACTACTGATACTGTTTAGTTTCCATTGTCATATTTCACATGTACATGTACAGGTATATATATACAATATACATTGTGTATTCATTCATTAGTAGAACATTACATACAGCAGTTATAGTAGGAACATGACCTATAGTATTAATACATGTATGTACATGTACATGTAAACATCACTACTGATACTGTTTAGTTTCCATTGTCATATTTCACATGTACATGTACAGGTATATATATACAATATACATTGTGTATTCATTAGTAGAACATTACATACAGCAGTTATACATGTAGTAAGAATTAGGGCTGCAACGAATAGTTGTTTTTGGTATCCGGATATTCGCTTAGTTTAACAAACGAATATCAGGATATTTGCTTGCTTTCAGAGGAATTTTGTCATACATGTACCTTGTATCTAGTGAGATATCAAATATTAGCTCATCATTTTGCTGTTACCAGTTGCTATAGATGTTTATAACAACAGCCAAAGTTGTTTAAACTATCCATTCAGTACTCTACAGGTGTAGAACGCCAGTAATACGGAGCAAGAAACTTCTCTACGACCATTTTATTGCAATTAAATTTCACGTGTTCAATTTTTGAGCATGCACAAACATTAAACGAATATCCGGATGCTAAAAATACATTTAAAAACCAAGATAACGAGCGAATATTCGTTGCAACCCTAGTAAGAACATGACCTACATGTATAGTATTAACCCTTCCTCTGCTGTAAATGTACATGTACAATGTATGTACATAGAACAATAATTACATGTACATGTACATGTATAATACAGTAATTATAGATTGTCCCAAACCTTGAAAAAGTTCTTATCAGCAGCCAGGCATTCAGATGCTAGACGAATTGACTCACAATAATGAGCCAATCTACAATAGGCTGCAGACATATTACTCATTAATAACACACACTCTGAGTGGACTTGAGGATAATATTCACTACACAACTGGAAGAGTTTTAATGAATATTGATAGTTTCGAAGAGCTGGAGAATAATCACCAAGACGAAATAATCGATTCCCTTCAGCTTTGTATTTGTGGGCTGTGTCTACAGCTTTCTGTGATTATGAGAAGAATACCAAGGTAAAGGTGGTACATGTAGATTATGTAGGAATGATGAATGAATAAATGGATGGATGGATAGACAGATATTGATGCATACATGTGTAAAATGGCAGCAGGATAGGTGGTTTGTATGGATGGGTGGATGATTAGATTGGTGGATGGAAGGATGGGAGAATGAATGGATGGAAGGATGGATAAAGGAATGGATGAGATGGATGGATGAGTGAATGGATAGGTCAATGGATTGATGGGATACATGTAGATGAGTGAATGAATGGATAGGTCAATGGATGGATTGGATGGATGAGTGAATGAATGAATAGGTCAATGATGAATAGATGGATGGTGAATGAATGGATAGGTCAATGATGAATAGATGGATGGTGAATGAATGGATAGGTCAATGATGAATAGATGGATGGTGAATGAATGGATAGGTCAATGATGAATAGATGGATGGTGAATGAATGGATAGGTCAATGATGAATAGATGGATGGTGAATGAATGGTTAAATTCATGAATGAATGTACTGATACACGTACAATGAGTAAATGCATAAATCATGCAACCAAATACAGTACTCACTTCAGGATCAGGTTGTCCCAAACCAGGAACTAACATTGGACCAGCAACATCAACAATTTCCTTAAAATAAGAGTCATTTATTGGATCTGTATGATCAATAACTCCATCCTCAAGAAATATTGGCAACATCTTGTCAACAGCATCATCAATCATTTTATCACCTGTTCTTCCATCTCTCTGCCCTTCTGATTTTGTCTTCTCTTCATCCTCTTTCCCTGAAGAGGCCATCTACAATTACAAAAATAGATTTAACAAGATATTGGAGGAAAAAGTATCCCTGTGATTGCTTTCTCAAGTCTGAAATCCAACATCCTGTTATAATTACTTGTTTATTACGGCCCATAGGGACATCCCTATAACTGCTTTCCTTCCATGAGGTTGAATCTATATACATACATGTATATATTTACATTCTTGTGTCACGTACAAAACTATATGTTGTATACGTAGTTAAGAAAGTTGCATCATTCCATGGGGCTTGGTCAATTAATGGGCATGGTGCATAATAAAAATGTAGTTGAGCTCTGCAGACCAGCAGGAAGAAAGCTGCTTGTAGCTTACGTAGAAACTGGAACTAATACATGTAGCTAGCTATTCTACATGAAATATATTCCTAAAGTTCTACAAGATCCTTTAAAAGGCAAGGAGAGTAGATAATCAAAATAATAACTATAATACATGTAGGCTGTCGTGTTTCAGGCATAAGGAAGTCAGACATGATTACTGAATGTTGGACACCACAAAGCAATCATAGGAATCCTTTTATCTCTATATACATGTATCTTGCTATTTTCTTAATGGTTCTTGTATAACATTTTTAACCACAACAACCAAGCTCATTTCCAAATTCTTGCTGGTCTGCTATACATGTACATGTAGCTCAAGCATGCGTTCTTTTCCACAACAAGCCCATTAGTTGACCGAGTAATGAATGATACAACTTCCTTAACTACATGCACAACGTATACATCTACAAAGAGTTCTAGCTAATGAGTGGAAGAGAGGTGCTCTGTGCAATGTCGTTTCCCTTTGATGTGGTCAAATGAATGCAATGCAGATATGCTTTGATTTTTGTCTCGGCACAAATCTGTTGAAGTGTGGCTAGCTATAACACTGTCAACTGTACATGTACATGTATGTGACACAAGCATACATGTACACAATGTATAATCATACAATTTATAGCCACATGGAAAGCAATCTTAGAAATGGCCCTGCACTTTTGCAGACCATAAAAGTTCAGTTTCTTTGTTTAACTATTCTCCATCATCAATAGAAACTCTTTGCTACTATAAATAGAAACTCTTTGCTACTATAAATAGAAATTCTTTACCACTATAAATAGAAACTCTTTGCTACTATAAATAGAAACGCTTTACTACTATAAATAGAAACTCTTTGCTACTATAAATAGAAACTGATTGCTACTATAAATAGAAACGCTTTACTACTATAAATAGAAACTCTTTGCTACTATAAATAGAAACTCTTTACTACTATAAATAGAAACTCTTTGCTACTATAAATAGAAACTCTTTACTACTATAAATAGAAACTCTTTGCTACTATAAATAGAAACTCTTTACTACTATAAATAGAAACGCTTTACTACTATAAATAGAAACTCTTTGCTACTATAAATAGAAACTCTTTGCTACTATAAATAGAAACTCTTTACTACTATAAATAGAAACTCTTTGCTACTATAAATAGAAACTCTTTGCTACTATAAATAGAAACTGATTGCTACAATATACTATCAATAGAAAATTGCAAGCAACCCTTACAGTTTGACTGCCCAGAATGATCACATAATGATTAAATGAAAAGGTCTACAAATACAAGATATACAATGTAGGAGTGTGTATATGTACAAAGCTTTGACTTGGCACAATGGTGGTGTAACCATGGTAACTATTATGCTAAAAGTTGTACATGTGGATAATATTTATTTCAACAGTTTTTAAAAACACTTCAGGATATAATCATTCCCTTCACCAAACAAAACAATCACAAATATAAACATTATTTTATAATTAACTACAATACATGTGCACATATATATAGTGTTGTTTCGGCATGGCAATAAATTAATGACTACTTTTAGTTATTGTTATATACTCTGTTCATGTTCATGATGACCTCAAAATTATGATATGGTGACTTTATATGTAATATAGTCAGAGTTTTCGATAAGTTTTGAAGCACTGGCCAAATGCTTTCAACAATGGTTAGTGTGTGCATCATTGGGAATACATCTTGAGCCAATTAACAAAGAGTTAATGCTGTTAGTGGCCATATAATCATAATTAACTGCGCCACTGGCCCAAAAAGAGAACTGTGCAGTGGCAAGTAAGAAGCTCTTTAATGTCATAAGGTTAATACAACTCAATAATAAAATAACGGGTTGACGTTTGGCATACACAAAAAAGAACAGGAAGGATAATTATATGAACATGAATGACTTTCAGTATACCTAGTTTCTCACAATTGTAGTTATAGTTAAGTAGTGGTGGGCGATAAGTAATTTCACTTAGATATGATACTGAGTAGTTTGGGAATCAGTATCGATGGTATCAAGTACAATACCGATACTTGTAATGTGCATGCGAGTATTGCACGTGGTTAGATAAACATCAAATTTTATACAAATTCAGTTAAAAATGTAGAAAGCGCTATGAAACTTTATTTGTTAAAATGGGTGTGTCAGATTAAAGTAGAGGTGTGGTAGAATAATTATTTTTAAAAGAATATCGATACCTAAAAGGAAGAGGTTGGTATCAGTGATATTGATATTTTGGTGTCGCCCAGCACTATAGTTATTGGAAATTTTTCATATTAGTTATTCATAGTTATTACGTCACAATGTCTTAATAAAGTGTTTTAGTTGAAGTTATAAACTACAACAACACTATATAATATGTGACAAGGAAAAAGTCAGATACAAGTGAAACAGCTGCAATTTCAACACATGTAGTCAGGCAGGTGGTCTATTGGTCTAACCAATGAGAATAGAGCAAATAAGTCAATCAAGGCAAATAAGTCAATCACTGTCCCAATGATGGATGGAAACTGTTTCCTCTTTTGTATAGTATATTACTTTTAATACTGATCAACTGAGAGATCCATGAATTGATGTATACTTGTAACTAACCATATGAGCAGCTGTACTGTTCCAATGGAATGTAGCTCAATAAGAGCTAGTTGTTCAAGAAACTGTTAGGGATTCTTTCAGCTCTGCAGTAAGTAGACTTGAAGCAGAGAGATACTTCCAGACAATGGGCGTGGCAATGACTCAAAACCCTTTATTATTTATGGCTCCCTGCATAATAGAGAAAAACATATAATTATTACACATAAAATAGATGATCTAATTAAATAATTTTTGTTTTGTTTATATATATATATAATATATATTACATAATATATATTATATATATATATATATATATGGAATGCTGAAATTGACATCTGATGTTATTTCAATCACTCTTCTAGTAGAGGCAATAAAATAACTGTGAGTGAGCTATAATAATACAAGTATATAATACCTAATTACAATATTATACGCATAACTTCAATTAATCACAATGTATATATAAGCACATAATCTTCTATACTGACTATACAAATATTTTGACCATCCGTTCATATCATACTGATGACTCAGGGGCTTTTAAAGGATTTAATATGATGAAAAAGGATAGTATGCTACTTCTATAAAGTAGCACGTTTACTTATTCCTGATCTCTATACATACCTAAGAAAGTCTGTAAACCGGAGACACCCTCAACAAAACAGTGAAAACACTAATTAAAAATTTACCATCAATTTTGATCCCGAATCAACCACGCATGCGCGAACTCTTACATAATGGTCACGCCCAAATTAGTAAACGTATATAATTTATAATTATATAATTATATGTACGTGTACAGTAGTGGTACATGGTCTCGTCCCTAGCCGCACCCCCTCTAAAACAGTAAAAACCGAGGTTGCGGCTGGGGACGACTTTCGTCTTCTCTTGTTTCGGTTCCCATTTCATACCTCACAAGAACTAGCACAAGTCTGACAATTGAGGAGTATGGTTAGTAAGATGTAAGTTAGTTATTAACTATTGTGATATTTGTTTGTCAATATCATGACAATATGTACGAAGTTCTACGAACGGCGGCTGTACGAGACATCAAATATGCGCTGGTTGGATTTACTAATAAACTGTAGAGTTCCATGTATTATGAGCAATTTACAACCCTAGTACTAAAAACAGTGAGCAGCAGCAAACCTGATTATGAGTTAGTAATGCCTGAAAAATCATAGTGTAGTCTTGCATGCAGCCTCCCAAGACGAGAGGTTGTAATAATGTTTGCATACCAATTAGGGGGCATCTCCAAACTGAAGTTTGTATGCTAAATGTCACAGGGCACTACTGCAAGACCCCCACCCCCTCCTTTTAACGTCATAGAAATGAATACTCCAGTGTATCATACTAACATGTTCTTCCTTCCTTTTAAATGTTTAGCGTCATGCACACAACCTAACCCCCCACAACCACCTCCACATCACTATGACGCTAAGCATACAAATTTCAGTTTGGAGATGCTCCTTTAATCTAGAGACCGGCTCCCTTCGCAATGAGGGAGGAGTCTGGCCTACTGCATACTAATGTAACTAGAATTTGTTATGATTATTATGTTGTAACTTATTTTCAAACACTTGTCTTGCTGCTTTCCAGGCAATGATGAAGCTTGATTTTGGTATCTATGGATTCCTCTCCAGACAAGCAACTTAGAATCTAATAAAATTTGAATCATAGAAATTATAGACCTGAAAAATGACTTGTGAACATCCACCCACACATGCATGCCATTCAAAATTATTTATATATAAAGACATTCCATTCTCACAAAACATAAGCAAGCAGTAGGTCAGACCCCTTCGTCATTGCAAAGTGGGCTGGTCTCCAGACTACATACCAATTTCACAGCATAATTTATAGTGCCTAAAATCACATAAATTTTCCTTATTATTATTATTCATGACAGGATGTTCCCAGAATAAATGTTATTTATATTCATGACATGCTCATTGGAGTTTCCTACACACATTATACAAAACAACAAAATCTGTAAACAACTCACCCACTTTATTGACAGTGTCAACCTGCACGCAAATGTGTAAATAATAATTCAATCAATAATTATTTTTGATTGTTGTTTTCAGATTATTCTCTACAATTAGTACAATTCCCTTTTTAGTAGCCTATACTCTTGAAATACTATGTGTTATGTGTATATATTACTTTTTCACATAAGATACTTACAAAGAACGCTTTGCCAGGCCCTTTCCCTACATGTAGCTATAATAAACATAATAACTAGGTGGAATTGGTCTAGTTGTGGCTATTGGGTCATTTGGATGAAGGTGCAGTTTTTTTAATATTTTAACTGATACATGATAATTAATTGATGGATATATTGATGGATGGAGATGCATGGAATGGAAGGTGGAGCCTACATGTATTAAAGTTAAGTTCTCGAGTTGTTTACAACTTTGTATGTTGCTGGTGTCACATTCTCATGGGTCATGAATATTGATTGGCTGGCCAATCATTTGTTTACTAACAATGTAATAACATTACAACAAAAGGAAGATGCTACTTATGAAACATTTACCACTAGAGTTAAATTATTAACATTGGTAATTAAGGCAGTACATGAGGATGGAAATGTTTATACAACATTAATGAATATCCTGTCAACTGAAGAGGCTTACAAGAAGTGGATAGAAAAGATAAATAACTCTTATCAAAGAATTTATAGAGTTCAATGCAATCCAGGTTCTGCACAATCTACCTTAAATCAAGACAGCAATGTAACAGGTACATCATATACATGTGTGTACATACTGTTTGTTCAAATATTGCAATACTAATTTTCACTCTGGACATAACCAGCACAGAACAAAATACTGATTTTAGTATTCATAGTAGTATATTGCATGTGACTTGCATGTATGTCATATATATATATATGACCATGTGTTTTTGGTATTTAGATCAGAAATGGAGATTTGTACATACATAATGATGTCATGTTGTAATTACTAAATCCAAATCAGACAAGAATTAATGCTGAGATATGCCCCCTACAAAAACTCCTATAATGAAACCCTGCTCACTATTCATATATGAGTACCTCCAGCCTAGTCACTATGTAAGAAAAGTAATTAGAAACAAGAAACTCCTCGTGTAGTCATGTACGCAATTAATTATGCTAGGAGTACATGCACAAATATACTAGTGGGAGCCTAAAAACTCCAAAGATTTGATAGAGAACTGAGCTCTATGTTTTAGCTGGCTCTATACTTCAATTCCAGTAGGTTTGAAGTAGTGCTTTGCTAGCGATGGTCTTTTAACAACAGCTATGTGGTTATGTAGTCTGTTACAGGTAACTCTACCAATTTAAGGTCAACAAACATGAGTCATAAAAATAGCCATATAAATGCAGTGCACAATGTGCTTATAAAGATCCTTTTGATATGTTGTTTGTCAATTCCATGCATTTAAACTGATACGCGTACGTATGTGATTGCATGTGTTCAATAAAATCTGATTGTTCTATATATTCTTTCACATTCTGAAGGTATTCGTAAACTTTCCTATATAATATGCTACACTAAACTTACATATACTATGCATGAGTGCATCATCAATCCTGTACTGTAAAAATGAACTGGTTATTGTAACCATTACAGGAGTTTCAATGCAGTATTGATAATAAAATTTATTATGCTTCTGGGGTATAAATTATTGTAAATTCCCATTCTATTATTTGTTGAAAAATTCCAAGACTTTGTACTTATAATAACAAGTAATAAATAGCAAATAGATTCTTTAAAACATTTGTGTAACTAACTAAAAGTGCCCTTATTGGCCATTTTTCATTTATAGTTGTTACAGTAGACTTCTAATTCAGTTTAGTGATTCACCAATAAGAGATTTTTTCTGATATTCTGGTAAACCGATAATTACTTTTGATATGTACCAATAACCGATACCAATATTATATCTATACCTTCTGGCTTCTAATTCTTTCAATGAAAATCAGCATTTTCTCAATAATTATGAGTATCATAAAGCAATTAATGATGCTATAATTAGAAGAAATGACATTATTGATGCACTTTTTACAATATTGGTTACATCTGCCAGAAATAACTGATACCGATACTAAAAATAATGGCCGATAATGACCGATACCGTTTACCAATCCAATTGTCGGTGCATCACTAATTTAGTTAATTAAAATTCAAAATGCCTTACTAAAAGGGGTTTTAGTTATATTTAACTAAAACAACACTAAATTACAGTTACACAGTTCACTGAAGCTCATAATGTAGGATAGATGTAAATGTATACATCCTCAGCCAGTTAAATATACATAAGCAATAATACTGAATAAATACCTCATAAACCAAAAGATTATATAAACAATATTTTTAAAATTTGAGCATGAATTATGTGGAAAACTGTGAGTATGGCTGTTTGACTCTGTTTTTATAGGTTGACTGGATTCTCATTGCCAAAGATTTTATTGAAAGAAATAAAGAAACTGCACACGACGTTTCGACTGTGTAGTCTTCACCAGTCAACCTTACAATAAATTGTCCACCGAAACAAGGACTAGGATTTAAAGAAGGACGGACATCGTTCGAGTTCTCTACCCTTAACTATGACTCTGTTTTTGCCACTCTCCTATTCATGCGTTCCATGCTATGTTATCTAAAGGTCATTCACACTTTAGTTTGGAATGACCAACAATCTTTTTACCTGCACCATTTTCATATACATGTAACTATCCTTCCCGTTCTTTTTTGTATATGTCAAAATTCAATCCATTGCTTCAGTATTGAGTTACAGTATAATGATAATCATGTATTATCCTTATGACATTGAATTATACACTATTTACATATAAAGTCATCACATCATAATTTTGAGGTCATCGTGAATGTGAACAGACCTTAGTATTGTCAATAACCATAATTATCACATCAATTTGTGTTAAGTAAAATTATTTATTTACTATTAACTGTTTTACATTTTAGGCCATTCTTTTCAATCTCATTTGGTGACTCAGCAATTTGATTGCACTCCTCCAGTTTCAGCATCCACATTAGCGCAACCAACTCCTATACAGTCATCCACTGGTATGTACAGAACACACATAGTCTCTGATCCTCACGAGATGCGATTATATAGAAACTACCAGAGGGCTCGTTATCAGAGAACAGAGTTTCCTACTTATTTCAAAGAACCAAATCCATCAATTAAGAAGTTTATAAATTTAGAACTTGTGAGCAAAAAGAGAGAAAATAAGGAAGATACAATTGAAGGAATGACAGATAAACTTCATGGAAACATAGCAAGGTATGTAGAGCTAGGAGAGCCCTTAGCTATTGAACAAATAGCTGAAGTGAAGAGGTGTGAGAAACTCCCTCGTAACATACTTATTGAAGGAAATTCCGGTGCAAGAAAGACCACACTAGTTTGGGAACTATGTAAAGCATGGGGAGAGAATAGACTACTACATCAATGGGATGTTGTAGTGCTAGTACAACTTTGTGATATTGATGCAAGAGAAGCAAGTAGTTTGGAACAGCTTCTTGATCCTATTGAACAGTTTAGGAGTGAGTTGGACTACATGAAGAAGACATGTGGAAATGGTGTTATGATAATATTCGATGGATATGACGAGCTTTCGCAAAAGCAGAAACAACGAAAATCTGTTTTTCAACAGCTACTGGTTGGAAAACTATTACCAGGTGCTACTTTACTTGTAACCAGTCATCCTTTAGCTACACAAAAACTTCCTATGAAGTTCAGGGAACAGCTTCATGAACATATTGAAGTAGTTGGGTTTAGTGACAACGACATTGATAAATATATTGACTGTAAATTTTGTGATAATCTAGACATGTTGAAACATTTGCAGTCCTATATATCATCTCATCCATTCATATACAAAGCCATGTGTATTCCTCTTCACTGTGCATTAGTGACTGACTTGTACCAGATGCATTGGAGGAAAGGAAAGAAAGAATTTGCTCCAAAAACCATCACACAACTCAACACTTGTTTTATTCACTCACTACTAGAACGATATCTTGATGATCATCCTGTATATGGACCACAGGAACTCTGTATCCATGAACTAACAGACTTACCACAAGATGTGTATGATGATATAATGAAACTTGCTGAGCTAGCAGCCAATGGTATTGAACAACAACAGTATGTATTTGATAATCTTACACATAACACACTGGGTTTGATGCAGAGGGTAAGTGACAGTGAGTCTTGTAAGTCCAAGTCAGTTTCATACAGTTTCCTTCATTTGACACTTCAAGAGTACCTTGCAGCTCTCTACTGGTCTAAACTTCCATCAAAAGAAGTGTCTCATATTTTTTCAATTTCAGGTGCCTTACCAGTGCATAAATATATTCATGGCGGTTTTTGGGCTGATCATGAATATGGATGTGAATATCACTGGCCAGCATTACACTTCTATGGAGGGTTAACAGGAATTTTAAAAACCCCACTAGAGGAAATGATTCTTAGCATAAACATACATTCTATTTATAATTTTCTATATTTATTCTTTGAGTCACAGAATCCAGAATATATTTCAGCAGTATTAAAAGAGAGTACGTATACCATTAATATCATATCTAAGCTTCAAGGTTTCATCGCTGGATATTGTATATCTCACAGTTCCTCCACAGCAAAGTGGCAGATTGTTGATGGAAAAAATGATTTAATGCAATCTATCCATCCATGGTTCATCTTGTAGTATGGGGGGAATGATCACTTCTTTGCAGATTTTAAATGTTACTGACTATTCTAATTTTTGTCAGATGTTATTTAAACTTGAACACTACACAAATGTGCTTTCTTGGCTTTCTCTAGATCTTCATTTATCTGATGGTGATTGTATCAGTTGCAATGAGCTTTCTAAACTATACAGATATTGTCCTAAACTACAAACATTCAAACTTTTTGTTAATAATTTGAAACTGAACTGTACTCCAATTTTTTCTTCACTCCATCTGATGACCTGTTTAGAAACATTAGAGCTTCTGCATTAGTGTTGCTATATAATACATATACATTATAGATGATTCAAGCCATATAGTAGGTAATGGACTAAGACAGACAACACCAATAAATGTGCTGAGCTTGAGAGACTGTGATTTGATGAACTTATCACCAGAAGGACTATCACAAAATAAGTCAATAGTTTCATTGAGGTTAGATGAATATCGAATCCAGTGATAAATGTTTTACACTCTTATTCTGTTGCATCCCTTCAAAAAACTGTATTGTCATCACAGCAGAATGCTCTTCATTTTGAGTACAATTAAAACAATGAAAGGAACTAGTTAATGTCAAACTGGTGAGATTTATATTTTCAATCATGATTTGCTTCAGTGCTTTTGATCCTGACTTTCAATTGTTGGGATACGTGAAGAAGTATGTACTATGGATAAAGAAGCAATTAAGAGATAGCGGAAGGGTTACATTACAACACAGGAGTGGTGAAACTGACACTGAGGTATATAAGAGGGGATTATGTAATCTGCATACTTTTAGATGGATTAAGAACGAATTCTACATTAATTTCTTTGTAGTTGTTCTCACTATGGACATGGTATGACCGTATGGGAGATACTATAGCACTACAAGGAGTACTAATTGATACATTATTATATAAAATTAATTATTAGTAATATATAACTTGATATATAACTTCATTGAAAATAATGAACTGTAAATGTGCATTTGCATGTGACAACACCAGTAGCTGTGTATAATTAAAATTTTGTAATTTAACATTACCATAATTATTACTTAACTGAATTACTTAGTATATATTATTTGCATAGCCAGACCCAATCCATGCCAGACTGGGAATGAAATTTAGAATACATACTCTTGCTTGACATTCAATAATTAATGTACTAATAATTATTATTAGTCATGGTTAGATCAGAGTGCTCTATAATTCACTGGCTATATACATTCCTTGGCTACTCATGATCACTGTAATGAATTGTACAGACACAAGTTGACTAGCAGCCTATGTATGCATGCTCAGAATCACTGTTGATGAAGTATGGCATAAAAATTGTGGGTGAGTAGATTTTTGATATAACGTTATCAGCATTAAGTACGCTTGCCATCATCTTTGCAACTGTGATAAAATGCATGATGAATTTAATTTTTTTGTTGTAGTTTACAAGTGGTTTTTCAACTCTGTGTAAAATTGAACTTTAATACATGTCCGCCAATTCGAATATACATACTGAATCCAAGCTGAAGTGCATTTGGGATTCATTAAAATCTTCAATCCACATGACTACCAGTCATGCTACGTATGTTATCCACAGCGTTAAATTTATCAAGAGTATTGAATCTTCATTCAGCTGGATCGTTGAACCATAGGGTCTAGAAACCACATATTTGTCAAACTATAGTATCTAAGTTCTAGAAAAAGTAGGTTCAGTGATATTATATTAAACTACCCACCCAACCAAGCCAACTACATGTGTGCTTTGTTTATAAATTCATCAAGTGCTTATGAGTTCCTGTTTGTGAATATATTCTAAGTATATTCATTGTTAACCACGCACACATCTAGTCCCAGTCAGTTGGCTACAGCATAAATTTAATTCCATGACTTCTATTTAACATTCAACCACTGAAGCGATTTTGACTAACACTCATGTCTGCTAATTATGGTAAAGCAATCACTATCCTAAAACAAAAGTTGGACAACATGTCATTAATAGGCACATGGAGTTATTAATGTTGTCATGTAAAACCATTCAAGATGGGAGGGGATCAGTTCTGATGAACACACTCATAACTAATTAATTTGTTTGTTAGTCACTCATGACATCATGACATCAAGGATGGTAATGGTTATGTTAGGTTGTGACTAACCTATCGAGATGTTAGCAACTTGTGGTATTTTTTTGTTAGGATCATATTGAGGAGGAGAATAGCTTTACCTCTGGTACAGTACAAACATTAACGAATGCTTCATAAACAAATTTTAGGGAGGGAATTTAAGATTTGTATGTTTATCAATTTGTTCACAAAGAGGAACCAACAATGACACAAGCACTCAACAGATGTATAAGGGAAGTGCTGATGATAATGCTATAAAGTATGTATCACAATCTCACAACCTGAAATCAAAACCTCTTTTGCTACTGTAAGTGCCTCTACTAGATATTGTGGAGTATAGTAGCTAATTGTCTACAAGCCCTTTCTATATGTACAGAAACGGCAAATGGCAATCTAAATCTGATTACTGGAAATAAGTTGTAGTTTTACAGGATCTGAAAAATATCTTGGTATTTTACCTGAGAAAGAAAGACTTCAATTTATCAAACTAAAACTAATTAGTTTGTCATATATACTCTGCAAATAGAACCTCCTTAATTAATTGTTAACTGCCATAGAACCATTTGGCATTGCAGGACGTATTAAGGCGATGAAATTTAGGCTTCGGATCCAACTTAACCTTATGACATTAAACTATACACTATATAACTTATAAAGTCATCACATGATCCCGGCTAATTTTGAGGTCACCCCGAATGTGAACTGACTTTAGGTTTGTGGAGGATTTGGCTTTAATAGTAATATTCATTATTATAAGAATGTATTTGCTCACAAATTTTATTACTATACCAATGCAACAATCACTTCGGCTTCCATTTTCAGATATACAAATGCGCATGCGCAATTAAATTCCACGTGGCTAGAATAATGAATACACTTACCAATTCGCTCTTCTTAGTTGTTGAGACTCTCTTCTTTCATAGCGTCTGAAGATATCATTTCAATACTTGTAGATCAGAATTTTATTATGAATGCGATTGGAATTGTGCTAGAATCATTGTGATCAAACAAAAAAAATGATTTGTCTGGAAAATAATAGTAATGATGACTGAAGATCATGATTTTGCCAGTTTTGCCACTCGCCTGTTCTCTACCTTAACGACAATCTTTGGGCATCTAGAAAGTGTCATAAATATACTAGATATGAAATGTTATGTGTGTATTAAAACTTATTTGTACATATTACCAGAGATTTCAGCGCAATTGAAATGAATGGGCAGCCGTTTTTTTTTCGTGCCAATCAGTCCCTACATAGAGCTGTACTCTATGATTCTATCAATATCTATATGGTTAGTATGTTTGGAGGCAGTTATGGGGATATAACACCCTTGAGATAATTGGTCAAGGGCATATATATATAGCCCAAGACTAATTATCCTCGCTGCGAAGTGTAGGCAGAAGGGTTACCGGTACGGTAATCATATCTGTGTGTCTGTCTGTCTGTTTGCACATTTCTGTGAACACTTGTTATTAATGCACTATACAGCTTAGTAGAGTAATTGCAGTGACAGCTAAAGGTACACAAAGCTTACCCAGTTTCACTCAAGGTTAGTAGATGATACAGAGTTTTATATTGGTTTTCCTACTATATACAAAGAGGTATGGTCTCATTAAGCATGCCCTTGTCTATATACCTCTGCATGCAAGTAATGCATAGTAAATAAAATCATGAACACTAGTAGTTATAGGTACACAAACGTTCAGAATTGTTTTGCTGCAACATAAAAGCGTAGTAGTGCAGCAATGCAATACCAAAAAGGTAAATGGAATTGATGATAATAGATGTGTGAGTAACACCAAATACTGTAAACTTACCTATAAACAATAATTCGAGCACAAGGATAGTTTTTGTTGCTGTAGAATACTTTGCTTTTCTCTCCCGCTAACGAGAAAGTATGGGAACAGCTGTTATACAGACGTTGTCTGCCGAATTTTGTATTGCTCACGTGATCAGTTTCCAATCCCATATACAATCTATGGTTGAATGCAGTTCTTGCTTCATTATTTAATTGCACAATCAAGACTCAATACTTGCTTAAAACTGATTTTAAAGGTCATTCGCATTCACCTTGTCCTCAGAAAAATGTTCATAACTTTAGTTTGGAATGACCAACAACTTTTTACCTGTACCATTTTCATATAATTATCCTTCCTGTTCTTTTTTTGTGTGTGTCAAATTTCAATCCATTGCTTTATTATCGAGTTACATTATAATCATGTATTAACCTTATGACATTATACTATATACAATGTAAAAAATAAATTGTTATATAAAATAACCATTTTTATGGAATAGCATGAGTTTCAATTTAGAGTGTCAATTGTCATAGAGAATGTTGTGGCTACATGCATGCATGTTACTATAACATAATGTGCACGAAATATTGGAAATTATGTGTTTGCAATTGCAGTTTCACAAACCTTTTTGATGGCCATATACAATTACATGTACTTTACTATAAAATCTTTGACATGAAATATGAGTAGACAGCACCCTAAAATTATAGTGATTAAAATATATTATATATAATTTAGTTAGTACAAAGTATCTGTGGTATAAGATGTATGTATTCCAAACAACCAACTAATTATTAAATCCTTGCAACTGTACTAACCACTACATTTATTATTTTAACTGGTTTTTTTTGCAGTGTATAAAGTCATCACATCCTAACATTGAGAACATTGTGAATGTAAACAGACTTTAGTTTTTGCAGGGATATCAGTTTGTAGGTCAGGTGGTACGCTTGATACTCCACTCAACATTATACAAATCATAATTGAAACCTAATGTAGACTTCAACAAGTTATTTGTTGACAAATTCCACAACTTTGTACTTATAATAACAATAATAATAAATAGCAAATAATATTTGTGTGTATATATATATATATATATATATAATTATATATAATTGTGTATTATATATATATATAATTATATCTATATACACAAATGATTTAATTTGTTATTTATTATTTGTTATTATAAGTACAAAGTTGTGGAATTTGTCAAAAAATAACTTTGTTCTCCACAGATAATTGAATGAGAATTTACAATAATTTATCTCAGAAGCATAATATTTCTTATCAATACTCCTGTGACCAAATAAAATAACCGGTTAATTTTCACAGTTTAAGGCATTGTTAATTAAACCATAGCTGGCTTACTAATAACTAGCTACACGAGAGCTAAACTCAAAATTGAATTGTGTACTTGTATGTACATTGATGAACACAAAGCACACTTCTTTTAATTATTTGTGAACAAGCATACAAAAAGGGTTGATTCTCAATTGTTTCAAAATGGTTGTTTAAATGCTCATTTTTCAGCTCTCTTATAAAAAAACAAATCAAACTTTTAGTTCTTGAAGGTGAGTAGATGCCCAACCAATATATCACAAGAAAGAAAACAAGCAGTTGATCTTAAACCCTTTGAAAAAATTAAATAAGATATATTTTTCCACCCTTGGTTACATGTGACATTTCAAGATAGCTTTTCTTCAGCATGTGTAGCTAAATTACTACATCTTGCAGTGTTACATGTGATTTATATTTTTTAATAAATAGTAACAATCTGAATAACTGTCTAATTGTTAAATCCTTGCAACTGTACTAACCAATAAAATATTTATTTTAACTATTCTGATATACTATATACACGAACACTTAATTACGGCATATTGTGTTTAAATTAAAGTACACTGTATTGCTTTAAATTTGTTACTATGCTTTATTACAAGGGTGTATGTACTTTGTATACTAGTCAGTATAGTAGACTACCTATAACAGGAAAAAAAATTAGCTTTGATTTAGTTTCAGTGAGGATAATTATTGTCAAAATTGCATAGTAACCTGAAACATTTTTACAATGATAATTATAATTAATTAATCTATAATAATGAAGCACCTTTAGTGCGTGGCCTCGCCGCTGGAGCTTAAGGATAGGTTGCAATTGCAACAATTAAATAAATGAGATGCAAGAGAGAAAGTAACAAGCTTAAATTGAATTTGTTGTTTATATAAAGTTGAAAGTTGGTCGAGAAAGTTTTTTGTGGCTAGACTGATTTCTGATAAATATAAAAACACATGGAAGATGACTAAGAATGATTCTCCATCAGCTATACTGCTTTGCACAATAATAACTATATTACTTACAGTCAAATTACATAACATACTCTTCCAACAAATATTCAATACCTCATTCATTACCAAAATATCTATGCCACAACTGTCAGTTACTAAAGATAATTATCTTATAATGAATTATACATTGTTACAACTACAATGAGCAAAAACATTGAACTTACAGTTCAAATATATGTAATTTGAAAGTCAAACAAAAGTTCAATAATAATAGCAGAAAGGAAGGTATTGCCCTCCACGTTTGATCTCACGTGATCACATTGGGTGTGGCTGAGGGTGTGGGTTATTGCATGTAAATGGCAGAAACTGGAGAGCTTACAGAGATAGAATGTATGAGTCTGTAACTTGCTAAAACAATGTCTGTGGCAAATCTCTTTTCAATACGATTTTGATAAACCTCTCTCTACTCTATCAAGTCTTTAAATCGACGTTTAAAGCATCTGGCTAGGATGTGTAGTGAGTTTAGCATTTTCCATTCTAAGTAACTTTTCATACAGTTTACTTCGTTATAAAAACAACAGAGCAATAGAAGACCATGTTTTTGAACAGATCAGAAAGTTTGGCGGCTGTAGGAGGTATGCGTTTGAAGTTATAACTATTCAAAGTAAAAAAAAGTTGGGAAGGAATGAATGAATAACTCGCTAAAACAACGTCTGTGGCAAATCTTTTTTCAATACGATTTTGATAAACTTCTTTCTCTACTCTATGAAGTCTTTAAATCGACGATTAAATTTAAAAAGTGGGGACAAACAGAATGAATGAATGAATGAATGACAGAATGACAACCAAAGTGCTAAAGACTCGCCCACGCGTAGGCGCGGCGAGCCCAATTTTCCATAAGTTAATTGAAGCATAAGTTAATTGAAGCAGTATAATTTTAAGCTGCTGTCTACTCATATTTCATTATTTTCATACCAAGAATTAACTAAATCTGGTAGTGTTTGGCCAACAAAAGGTTTGGAAACCGGCAAAACATAATTTAATTTATTCTAGTGTACATTATTATACTTGGTGCACATAATGTCATAGTAACATCATGTATGTAGCCACAAAAACCTGTATCACAAACTATATTGAAATTTATGTTCCTTGCAGCTGCACTAACCAATAAATTGGTTATTTTAACAATTTAATTTTTGCAGTGTACCATTTACATTCAATTCTTGGGATCGTCGCTAGAGTAGAGCGGAAATGGGAGGGGCTGGTTCCAGTCGCATCTTTGCAAAGTTTCTTCTGCTCGGCTTGGAATAAATCCTTATGCTATTGAAGAGTCGACGGAAACGCCTGAGATTGTACCCGATGCTCCGGCAGTGGTGTGACTTTAATGCTGTTTATGATATCTACTCCCCAGTCCATATAGTTAATTTTAAAAAGAAATCAAGGTAAAAAGTTTAAATTGCTTTGCTATTTGTGTTTGATGGATGCAAAATTTTTTTTACAGGAGTGTTAGATGGTAACAGGTTTTGGCTTGGTGCATGGATACAATGTTTGAGACTCCACCAGTTCTCTGCTGATAATTCTGAAAACTTGCATTTTGTGATCATGGGAAAGGTAGGGAATAATGATAATAATTATTATTAGCATAATTTTAAATAAATAAAACTTTCTCAGAGAATGTCTGCAACTTCCCTGTCACCTTAGGTAATTGTTGAGGAAAAAGGAGAGATATTAGCAGCTCATTGCGCCTGCATGGCAGGGTATACCTCTGCAACAATTGTTCAACAATCAGTTGGTTACCTCAAGTACATTTCAATGTAATAATATCCCTAGTACGTATGACACCACTGTTGAATAAAGCATTGCAGAGTAAGCACTTTTGGTGTTGGAATGTGACTAAGTAAATTAAACATTTATACTGCAACACATTCACAGTTTACATGTTAGTACTTCTCCCACTGTACATTTATATAAGAACTATATTGCAAAATGAAATTGTTAAAATAACCATTAGTATACAATTGCAAGGAATAGCACGAATTTTGATTTAGTTTGTCAATTGCTATATAGAGGATGTTATGGCTACATGCATCACTGTAAAACATAATGGGTTATTTTAGCCATTATTTGGTTACATGAGTTTCAATTCCTCCTGCATGAGACAATGCTGATTTCTTTTCTTGCTATGTAATGATTACAAGTAGTAATAATTTATTTCTTGATCTATGTTGACTAGTACAAAGTACATCCCATAATAAGGAATAAAATTTTACTTCATTTATAAATATATATACAGATGTACTATTCATTGGGAATATAACGATTGTTTTACATTTCCACCAAAAAGTTGATTATTATGTTTCTAATGGATAGTACATTGCATTCTCAATTAGAAAAAAATTATAGTATTGGCTAGTTCATATAGAACATATAAAAAAGCACAGAAGAAACTCATATAACCAATCAAATTGGTTAGAACAACCAATCAGTTTTTACAGTGCATGATCTTACTACGACATAATGTGCAACAAGTATTTATTATTAGATTAAATTAAATAATGTGTTTGCACATGATTGCCAGATACATTACTTTGGTAGTAATCTTATACTGAATTAGTATGAAATGTGAATAGACAACTCCCTAAAAATATACTGCTTCAACTAATTGAATATAATTAATACAAAGTACCTTTGGCATTAGATGCATCTATCCTCAACAACCAACTAATTGTTAAATTCTTGCAACTGTACTAACCAATAAATTAGCCATTTTAACTATTTTGTTTTTTGCAGTCATTAATAATAACAGACATGCATAAAGTGGCCTGCAGCCCTTAACATCAGCAATTAAGGAGATATAGTGTACAACATGCAATTCCAAGTAAATGAATATTAAAGAACCAAACAGTTCGCAATATAGTGCATGTTCACTGTAAAAATTAATGGTTATTTTAATCCGTGTTTGGTTACATGAGTTTCAATATTTAATAATATGCTCCTGAGACTACATATATATCTATATTAACTAGTATATAAAGTTCATAAACTATCTCACAGTAATTTAGATACAACGGATATAAGTATAAATGTATGTACATAGTAAGACAGTTGTGGATTCATGCAGTTATATTTACGCTGTAAAGATTAATCGGTTATTTTAACCCTTATTTGATCACAGGTGTTTCAGTGTTGTATTGATAGTAAATATTATGCTTGTGAGGTATAAATTATTGTAAATTCTCATTCAATTATTTGTGGAGAACACGCTGACTAATTCAACGACTTTGTACTTATAATAACAAATAACAAATAACAGATAATATAGATATAATTTATGTATATAATATTATATATATACACAAAAATCTATTTGCTATTTATTATTTACAATAATTTATACCTCACAATCATATCAATACAGCATTGAAACTCCTGTGACCAAATAAGGGTTAAAATATTATAACCAGTTCGCTTTTACAGTGTAGTCATCGTGAACACAACATTTCAAAAAAAAATTTAAATTACAAACTTGGATAACTTTCTAACAGCTTAATACTACAGTATGGTGTGAAAAGGCATAATAGGCATGTAATTGAGGTAACCAACTGATTGGTTGAAATAACCAAACCTTTTATGCAGTGTTAGTGTGTATGTAGATATAATATATTCTATAAATGTTCCATCCAACAAATTATTTGTTTTTTGGTAGTACAAGGTCATGTAATTTGCAAACAAATAACTTTGTTCTCTACATAATATACACTGTATACATTGTATTGATGTTTTTGTTAATATACTTATGACATGTGTACTTTATATACTGAATTAATAGTGGAGGATGACAGATAGAATGTTAGTAATTATGTAAACTTATAGTAGGGGAGTACTGACATGTAAACTGTGAATCAACCAACAACCACTTCAAATTATTGTATTTGGCAGTTCCGGCCAACTAAATGGTTTGGAAACCTGCAAACACATAATTTAATGTATTCTAGTGTACATTTTTATACTTGGTACACAGAATGTCATAGTAACATCATAAATGTAGCCACAGCAACTAGATTGCAATTTATGCTATTCCTTGCAACTGTACTAACCAATAAATTGGTTATTTTAATTTTTGCAGTGTGAGGTAGCTATTAATTATTGTAAATTCTCATTCAATTATCTGTGGAGAACAAAGTTATTTGTTGACATAATTTTGTACTCCACAGACATTAGAAAAGTTTTAAGCAATTAGCTACATACAATGAGTGTATGTAATATATTACATATGTTTAAAGTACATTGCGTACTGCTTTGCTGTATTATGGTATGTACTTTATCAATATAAAAATCAAGTCTTACCTAACTGGATAACAAATCAGCTTTTGATTTAGTTTCAGGATACTGTATTGAAACTCATGACTAACTAAATGAGTGTAAAGTACACATCGATTTTTCCTGTGATATAATTATTGTGATATAATTATAATGAATATTTTTGTGGTAATCGCAACAGGATTTTTAAAGTCAATATGTCATGCATACACTCATAAAACATAAGATCATAGGGGCTGGTATCCAGTCTATATAGTCTCGCTATCCTGTATGATTTGCTTCTTCTGGACTTGGAATAAATCCTTATACTATTGAAAAGTCAACTGATCTACTGTCAGTCCATTATTATACCAAAAAAATGAAATCAAGGTAAATAGTATTGCTATTCGCGTGTTTTGAGGGATGCAAAACATTTTCACAGGAGAGTGGTAACAGTTTTTGGCTGGGTGGAAACACAGTTTGAAACTTCACCAGTTCTCTGCTGGTAGTTCTGAAGACTTGGATGTTGTGATAATGGGAAAGGTAGGGAATAATAATAATTATTATTAGCATCATAATGTGAAATGTATTTTGAAACATTTTCAGACAAATTCTCTGTCACCTTGGGTAATTTTTGAGAGATATTAGTAGCTCATTGTGCCTACATGGCAGGGTATACCTCTGCAAACATTGTTGTCTCTGCCTCTGGTTCATCCATTATGCATAGAAGCCTATAAACACTGCTTATAATTAATTGGTTATTTCAACAATCAGTTGGCTGTGCATTTCAATATAATAAGATTTCAATATCCATAGTACGCTATTTGACACCACTGCTGAATATATTGTTACAATCATTAAAAAGTAAGCTTAATTTTTTGTCCTGGAATGTTGTTCACAATATCTAAGTAAATTCACAGTTTACATGTTAGTATTTCTCCCACTGCACTAGAATTATGTGTTTGCACATGATTGTTGGCATGAAATACACACTATACACACTAGTGTTGTTTTAGTTAAAACTAAATTATAAGTCTACAGAAATAATATTATAATGAAATTAGTTAAATAAAACTAAAACCCTTTTAGTAAGCGTAAAATTGTTTTTGTTAATTAACTAGCTATAGCTAACTAAAATTTGACAAACTAGACATACTATAACTAATGCAATACAATATTGACCACTTTATGACAAACTTAACTAATTTCATTTTACCAAAATATTTCTGCAGACTTATAATTTAGTTAACTAAAAGTCATAGCTAATGCCTTACTGGAGGAGTTTTAGTTTTCAACAACACTAATAGCTATACACATAAATATGATATCCTGTATTTTTATCACTATAACCCTACATAAGTATATGCTTCCTTGTGTTTTGCTTTTAATCCAGCTATAATTATATACTTATGTAGAGATGCTGTTATTTGTTATTCTTGTATTAATAATTACTATAAATTATACAAATCATTGTGGACACACTCCAATTATGTTAATGAAGGGTGTGGTTTTGTACAGTGCAGCAAGACTAGGTCAACAAAACAGATGATTGCTCCAAGAATTTAACTTTAATTAAGTAATGTGCTAAAACTGCTTATTAAATGTTGAAATGTATTTTCGTGGAAAAAGTGTACTATGATAGTCCCAATGATTTTTAACTGCACCTACCTTCAGGTGTGGCTCAACACACGTCGAAGTCTTCGTTCAGTTTGTTACAACTGAATGCAGGTTCTTACCAATGTTCTAAACCTACTGGAACAATCTAAGTTATCTAACAGTACTCACTTCAACCATTTGGGCTGTGGTACATCCAAGAAACAGTGAAATTTAGTATTCTATTAAGTAGGTGTGTGCTTCCTTTTTGAGCATCAGTATGTCAGTATGATGGGTGTGGCTATGTTTATCACGTGTCACAAATTCACCCGCAACAAAGACCCCGAACAATAGACGTTGACGTGCGCATGCGCGTTGACTTGACGTAATAACAGGAGGCGTTGACGGTTTTTATTTATAAAATTTACCTTCAAGAAGCTATGAACGATAATCGGATAGAATTAGAGGAGACAGTAGTAGAGAGTTCAGGAGATCGTTGGATAGAGAGAGGACATGCAAATACGGACAACACTAACTGATATAGATAGACAAACACGGACAAGAGAAACCCAGTAACTGTCATCAGACATATAATGAGCTTGCAGTGTAGTGCACTTAGATTGTATTATGCTTGCCTAGCTTAAACCACTGAAGGCATTTAGAACAGGAATGACAAGTACAGAGAAGATTGAACAGAGTTTGAGAGAGAGACAGAGAGCGAGAGACATAAAATTTAGTTTATTCAGTTATTAAACAAAAATTATAATACATTCATCTGTAGTATAATTATATAAATTATGATTTTAGATAATAATTCTTTCAATGACCATACTACACCATTTGCCGAGCTTAAACCACTGCACCACAGAACACGGAGATTGGAGAACTATGTAATGATGAGATAGGTTGATTTTCTCTGGATTCCACAGGGAGCACTGCCTTTCTCCTAAACAAAAATTCGAACAGCATGTAGAGTGAAGATTCTTGCCTATGTAAAATTTATTATTGTACATATTACCAAGTACAATATTTGTATTTAGCCTTGATAACTCGTTTTAAATTGATGCTTGATTTCTTGCATTTTCCTTAGTTGTTGATTCAAAAGGTTTCTGCTAGGGGAGCCTCATAATCATGAACAGCTTTTGAAAAGTAGGATGAAGATAATTATTGCATAGAGAGGATATCATGTTTACCTTTTCAGACATCTTTTCGTAAAAGTCAATCATTCATTCCGCCGGACAAAATTACGGAAGGAGTCGTAGAATTACGGCGAAAGGGTTGCGAGAAAGACGAGGTACTCTGTCTGTATGTAGACTCTAACAATAGTGTTGTGTAAGTAACTATTTTTAGTTATAGATATAGTATGCTTGGTTTCTCAAACTTTTAATTTAGTACAACTAAAGTTACTAAAAGTGGTTTCAACTAACCTCTCTGTCTCTCTCTCTTTTTCAGGAAGAAAGTAATAAACGCAAGTCTTTTATGTGAACCTGTGTCGACTTTGATGACAATGGCTAGTCCTTCTTTTAAGCCAGGGTTTGTTTATTTGTGTCTTCTTTTACTAAATACAAGTGCTAACATATAAACTCTAAGCACAGCGAGAGTTGTAAATGTGATCATGAAATTCTTTTTTATTTACTTTTCTGACTATAGTTGTACAATTCAGGAAAAACTTCCACTTTTTTGTAAAGATGCCATTGTGTATGTATGGGAAAACAGTGTTAACAGAAAGAAAATAATCAACCAGCTGAGTCATCATGTAATATACCCTATACCCTCGAGCATTGTCGGATGCTATACATGATTCAATTCTATAATGACACGTGTGCAACCTATCCTCAGAGTAATGTTATTATATTTGTAATAATACATCTTTCTT
This sequence comes from Petrosia ficiformis, assembly GCA_947044365.1. Taxonomy (NCBI): domain Eukaryota; kingdom Metazoa; phylum Porifera; class Demospongiae; order Haplosclerida; family Petrosiidae; genus Petrosia; species Petrosia ficiformis. Next base: position 11,890,676 of record OX345636.1, on the reverse strand, counting down.
GAAAAGGACACTCAGTTTCTTTCATTCATTTACCCTGTTTTTTTTTCTATTAATATTGTAACCTGATGACACAACATACTGTAATTAATTTGTTAAATGACCTTCCTCATGTGAGATGTGCATGGAAAAGTTTCACATGCTTTTGGCATGCCAATACTAAGCCTTCTTTAAAATCTTTAAAACATTCCACTGCCTATATATAAAGAGTACAGAACTAATACAATTATATTCTGTAAAGTGGATTTATCGTTTATTTTGGCAATTTGGAGAATTCCAAATTAAAGCTGTAATATAATATTCAATGCATTTTCTCACACTCACCTAGCACTCTATTACAATGGAATGGCCCATACAACTATAGAAAAAATTCACCAAGGAAGAAATGTTTTTCGGAATATAGTATGAAATCTTCATCTGAGCTTACCACTGAATTTCCTAAGGCCCAGATAGGTGAAAAAGTTTATAATATTAATTATGTGAAGTAAGTAATACAGGAGTGCATGAAGTTCATGCACTCCCCGGTAAAAATCATTGTCATTGCCAGTTTTATTCACAAGGTCAGACAACATTGATATCACAACTTACAAATGGTATTCCCTTATGGAAACGATTATGGAATGTCTACAAGGGTCCAACCCTCACTGTACAATTAAGGTAAGACTGAAATATATGATGTGTTGTATGTATATCTAGTTTAGTGTAGTTAAATCATGGATAGGAGCATTTAATTAATCCTATTTCCTGAGCTGATTGGCTATTGGTGAAGGTGTCATATGGTCAGCATGTAATGAATATTGTGTATCCATAACAACCTGAACAAATATGTACAACCTTCAACTATAATAACCAAACACCTCTGAGATATAGCTTATGTTGCTATTAATCATGCTGCAATACCGATAATGAAGTTAATTACTGAGTTCAACTCGAATGCAGTTGTGAAGTATTGAAAAATCTAATTTAGTAGATTTAGCTGTTTCTTAGATTTTTGTTAGACCCTGGATTTAAAAATTTACTCTAGCATACTATCTTTGAACTAACTTAATTCCAGGGTCCTAGAATATCTGTGATTTGGCACAAAAAATTAAAATGACTTGTTTTGAAGTTAGCTGGTGGAGGGGTTGGCTTATGGGTTATATTTCTGGAAGTATAATACAGCAGATTTAATTTAGCAAGGAAGCACTACTTCAAATCAAATGCAATTGAGGCTGCTACAACAAAAAGAACATTAGCTCTAAACGTTAACGTTGTGCTACGATGGTCACTTTCCTAGCTTTACCTCTTAATTTTCATGCATGTCATTTATGTTCTGTATACACAATGAAGGTTAATGGTGTTACTGCTCTTCTTGCTGTATAATACACTACTGGAGGGTTTTGCATTGCAACTGCATTCATTGGAAAAGTAGCTTGGCAAATTTTCTTTACATTCATGTAGGGGATAGCTGTGTTTTCTCCCCACTCACTCCTCTCCCATTCAATAATTTCCTGCCCTTGTGTGTGGTTGCAACGGGGAGTGTACTGTAGCTTAAAAATTAATATTGGCATTACTACTACATTTCTCTTACACACTTAATTAGGACATCTCTAATATACTATCAGACATACACAATGCATCTTCTGATGAAGATGGTGAACACCCTCCTACTTCCAAGAGGATCAAACAGGCAAGTACTCACTAGTGTATTAAATGCTCATTGCTGCATGACTAACGTGGTCAAATAGTGTACATAGTCACTGATTTTACTTTTCTTTCATACTTCAGAACGTCTCCTCTGAAAAGGATATAGGAAGTTTTGCGGTCTTTCTACACGAGTTCTTGCAACGGCATAGGTTTGTCGAAAAGTATCAGTACTCTGATGACTCTGTTAAGCATTTCATGTGTGCTTTACTAAATATTGCAATATGGGACATCGATGGATTGTTAACGTGAGTAAGCTTCTGTGTTATGACTGTTACATTAGGGGATATCTGAATTTCATATTTTTTTATGGCCCGTAGGGCCATTCCTATGATTGCTTTCTCACAGGTTCAAACTATAATATATAATCTATATAATAACACCATTGTCTGTCTGTCAAATTCACTTGCAACAAAGACCCAGAAAATTAGACATTGATGCGAAGCTTTGACGTGCGTGACGTAATAAAAGAAGTTGTTGACAGTAAATTTGACATTTGTGCGTTCATAAAGAAGATTGGAAAAGAGATAGACGATAATCAGGGACAAAATTAGACAAAGAAAGAGAATAGCTTTGGAGGCAGTAGTAGAAAGAAAGTTCAGGAGATATTTGGATAGAGAGAGACATAGACAAACACAGATAGCACTAAAGGAGAAGCCCAGCTTACATTTGATAGAGATTCTCATGAAGGTAGAAGTTTGATGCACAAAAGACTAAATAGAGATTGACAAATGCGGACAAAACTAAGAGATATAGAGAGAGACGCCTGGCTAACATCTCAGAAATAGACATATAATGAGCCTGTAATGTACTACACTTAGAAGGTACTACGCTTGCCTAGCTTAAACTAGCTTAAACTAGTACACTACAGGCTCATTATATGTCTATTTCTGAGATGTTGAACAGAGTCAGAGAGAGAGAGAGTGAGAGACGTAACATTTAGTTCATTCATTTATTAAACAAAAATTATAATGCATTCATTCATATAAATTATGATCTTTATAATAACTCTTTCAATGACTATACTACATCACTATGCTTAGAACATACTACGTTTGCTTAAATTATAAATCACCGAAGAGAGAGAAGAGCTTTGGAGACAGTAGTAGAAAGAAAGTTCAGGAGATCTTTGGATAGAGAGAGACATAGACAAACACGGACAAGACTAGAGAGAGAAGCTCAGCTAACATAATAGACATAGACATAGAATGAACCTGTAGACTACTACACTTAGAACGTACTATGCATGCCTAGCTTAAACTATTGAAGGCAAGTACAGAGAAGGTTGAACAGAGTCGGAGAGAAGTAACATTTAGTTTATTCTTTTATTAATCAAAAATTATAATACATTCATTTGTAGTATGTAAATTTAATCATTGTTATGATTAGGTAACAATTACCACACTACACCTATTAACTCTTAACCCGCGACGAGCATATAAATATGCCTATAACTATCTTAGAACTATGTCAAATCCTCCATACATTATTATCTGGCTTATAACTAAGTACCTACCAAGTTTAAACAACTGTGTTACTTCCATGAAAGACTGTGAGCAGACAGACTTGATGGAGGAGACGGTCAACGCGGCAACGCCCAACTTTCTAGAAAGTGAACGCTTGTCCTGACTTACCTGCTGGGAATAGCTAGCTATAACTTACACTGTAGCTGGAGGGGACTTCTAGCTTCTGTGGAATCACTTCATTTGGGGTGTGCATACAACTGTGTAGATACAAAAGCCAAATCTCGAGCAACAACGAAAACGGTAAAAATCACAAAGGAATTGAGAGGAAGCCGTCTGATAATGTTGTGGTTTTGTTTATCAAAACTTCCTGTTGTATAAATAGATTTCATTTATTTATAGAATTTATATATAGCCATAACAACAATACAGTGCTAATAAAGCTTATGATAGGTCATTATTACATCATCCGCGATTTGTGCGTAGTAAAAATAATAAACTAACGCGGTGTCACTTACGCTTAACGCGTGGCGAGCAAAAGAACGCGCGCTCAATTTCTACAGCTACAGACCACCAGAAAGAAAGACTGGAACTGATAGCTAGCTATTCTACATGAAATATAATTCTAAAGTTCTACAAGGTCTTTTATTAAAAGGTAAACAGAGTAGATAATCAAAATAATAACTATAATAGACTGATGTGTTTCAGGCATCGTAAAGTTAGCCATCATTACTGAATGTTGGACACCACAAAGCAGTCATAGGGATACTTTTTATGGGCCGTAGGGTCATCCCTATGATTGCTTTCCCACTGGTTCAATGTATGTTTATATATACTAGCGAAATAACGGCCTTTGGCGGTTAATTCACTACGTGCTCGTGGAGTCACAATGTGTTATACTCTTAAAATAAATCAATTAATTAAGAAATTATGAAGATGAAAGAGTAATGATGAATAACAAAAATGATCCATCCATTAATAATTAATAAAAAATTACAAATTAACTTTAACAGTTAAACTTGGCAGTTTCAGAAAGTTAACATAAAATGAATAAACAATTAATTATAATTTAGATAGTAATTTTATGATTAAGGTATTTTTATTATAATTTTTTTAGATATAAATTAAAATATTCATAGTTATATAATTATTAATAACTCTCTTTTATCCTTCTATTAATTCATTTCCGTTAACTTAACACTTCATGACAAACGATGTTTTTGGTTACAATTTTAGCTTGCTTTTTACCCTGTTGATCAGTATCTATACCTGACATCTTCTAAAGCTCTTCCTCTTGAAAAGGCGACATAAAACTATTCTTTTAGACTTTCAGGATATTCACACAATTGAGTTAAAGACATTATGACAACAGTTTCTTTGTTCATTAGGAAATCTAAAAGATTCACAATACTGGCCCAATTCATTCATTTGTCCTAACTTTCTTTGATACTATTCTTGATTGCTTCTTTCTTTTAAAAGTATCTGTTTTTAATTAAGAAATTTGCCTATTGAAGTAGAGTATTCCATATGCAAATTTATGGGCGCAGTTTAACGTGGTCGCCATGGTTTCTTGCGTATAGGATTTTCTGGGTCTTTGTTGCGGGTGAATTCAACACACAGACAGACAAGTTGAGACAACGTAATTTCGGGGGTTCGGTCAATTAATGGGTGTGGCGCGTAAAAGAATGTGCGCTCGAGCTATACTGACAACTGACCAGCAGAAAGAAAGCTGCTTGTAGCTAAGTAGCTTATGTAGAAACTGCAACTAATAGCTAGCTATTCTGCCTGAAATATATTCCTAAAGTTCTACAAGGTTCTTTGAAAGGTAAGAAGAGTAGATAATCAAAATAATAACTATAATAGGCTGTTGTGTTTCAGGCATGATAAAGTCAGCCATGATTACTGAATGCTGGACACCACAAAGCAATCATAGGGATACGTTTTTTCTATATATCTTGTTAGATTTAAGTCAACTACAAACCAGCGGAACCAGATGTTGTATATGGAGGGCTATGCTGTAAAGGCAGACTCCAAAGAAACCATTATAATCAATGTCAGTGTTATATATATTATAGTACTGTAATAATTTGTAACTTTTTTTTTAAAGGGGACCCCTGATGTAGCTATTTATAACTCTGTTACAAAAAAAAAAATCCTGATAGCAGAAGTAAGTACTATGTGTGGTTCATAGTTCATTCTTTCTCTTATAGGGCAAATCAGCTAGTGAAAGTGGGGTTGGTCAGCTGTTGTTAGCATCACTGATCAGTTTTTTAGAGGAGAGAAACGATCCGATGTTCAGTTTTTTATTGACACCTTGTGAGGTAAAAAAAAATTGTGATTGGATCTGAGAAAACTGCAATAAAATGTTTCATGTTAAACCCGTGACTCCCAATAGGAATTTTGTCTTGCTTGCAGGAAGTTAGGGAATTTTTTTTACAAAAACAAAATGATGGAGTTATAGCAATTTCAGGGTTATTTTTTTTTTACTACCTGTGTAAAATAAAATAGTGGAATAATGAGTGGAGAAGTGTTCAAAAATGTTCATGTGTCATGTATAAGGCCTTTTACTCAGATCCAGGTATGTACATAACTCTACCTAATTACCTTTTCCTACAGATTCAGCTTTATAAAATTTACAAAGATGAATGCAATATCTACATCAAACAAGTTTATCAGGCTTTGAACAAGAAGTGCTTAGAAGACTTCTTACCAATCCTTGCAATTGTCAGACAGGAGTTGATCTAATCGTATTTCCACAGAATTAATGGACATATTGTCGTGTGAATTTGGGATAATAATTGTTGTCATTTCTATTGCAATAATTATTGTAATAAACATTTTGAGTGCTGTCGCAGTAGCTACTAAATGTGTCACGTGATGGCAGACATTGCCTAAAACTATGATTAGGGCTAGTTGAAGCATTTGTGAATCATGCTGGAGCATAACTATGATAGAAACACTATGCCTAGCATTAGCTAATACGCGTAATAAATGCCCACACCTATAAAATACTATATTAGGCGATAAACGTTTCGGCGTGCTTTGCGCGCCAGGATGTCTGCTTACTACAACATTCAGTTTTTTAATGTTGTAATTTTACAACATCCTGTCAGATAGGAAGTACCACACCTACTTATTACATTACTGGGTCTTGGATGCACCACACCCCAAATTACTGTAGATTACGAGAGTATACCAATGTGGTGGCGGCATGTCGGCATTCTATTATTCAAAACGCCCACGCTTTGTTGGATGTGTCTCTTCTGATCTTTCTTGCCCTTCACGTGTTCTTCCTCCCATCTCTTCTTCTGATCATTTATCTATCCTCTTTTCTCTGCCTTTAGTTCGAAAAGATCCCGACCCTCGTCCAACCAATGGCCGCAAAGTTTGGCTGTACAACAAGGCTGACTTTTACTTAGCCAACTTACTTCTTTCCTCTATTTCTTGGAAGTCCCTTCTTTCTCAGACTGATGTAAATTACTCATGGATGATTTTTAAAGAAATCTTCTTAGATGTTATGAAACGTACTATTCCCTCTAAGCTAGTTTTTCATCATAAATCTTCCCCCTGGTCTAATGACCATCTTTTGGCATGTATCAAGAGAAGGCATCGATTGTTTTCTCTTGCTAAGTCAACCAAGTCTTCTTTCTTGATGTCCCTTTATTGGTCTTGTAGAAACAAAACTTTATCTTATCAACGTTTCTTGAAAGCTGCTTTTTTCAACCGTCTTTCTTCCACTGGTAGTAAGTCTTTTTTGTCCCTCCTCAACAAACTTAAAATGAAGCCTATCATACCCAATTTCATCCATAATGGTTTATCTATTTCTACTCCCATCTCCAAAGCTAACTTTCTTAATGATTTCTTTTGTCGATGCTTCAACTCTTCTACTCCTCCTTTGTCAAATGCCTTCATTCCTTTGTCTCCTATTTCTTCTATTTGTCCTCCTGATCTTCTTTGTTCTCCTACTGATATACAGCATCTTATTTCTCAATTACCCTCTCGCACCTCCACCGGTCCTGATGGTATCTCTGCCACCATGCTAAAAAATACAGTCCTTTCTATATCAGAACCTCTTACAATAATTTTTAACTCTTCAATTATGTCTGGAACTTTCCCTGACGAATGGAAGACTTCCAACATAGTACCTATTCCTAAAAAATCCTCTCCTTCTTCACCCTCCGATTTCAGACCTATTTCTCTCCTCCCTCTTACAAGTAAACTTCTTGAAAGACATCTTTTTAATTGGCTCCAGAAGTTCTGCGATGTCGATAACATTTTGTATTCTTGTTAGTTTGGCTTCAGGTCCCACTTCTCAACTGAATCTGCTTTATTAACTACAACCAATTTATAGTTTTCTCTCTTCAATTCTGGATCTTCTATTTGTGCTATTTTCTTTGATCTACAGAAAGCTTTTGACTCGGTGCCTCATGAACCCCTCCTAGACATTCTTTCTAAGTACAATTTACCTTCCCACATTACTAGATGGTTTAGAAGCTATCTAACATGTTGCTCTCAATATGTAGTAGTTGATGGGTCTGTCTCCTCTAAGCGTATGGTTACCTCTGGTGTCCCGCAAGGATCCATACTCGGTCCTTTATTATTTATCTTATACTTAAATGACATTTCTACTTTACCGTTTCCTTCTTCAATCTCCCTCGCTCTCTATGCTGATGATATTCTTCTTTCATACCCTTTTCAATCTTCCTCTGATTTCTCACTGGCTCAAGGCAGTATTGATCTCTTGTCATCTTGGCTTAAGTCCAGATATCTTACTATTAACATTTCCAAAACCAAATGCATGATTATTTCACATAAATCCTCTTCTTTCTTATCACTTCTTCCTTCCTTACTCCTTGATAATTCTCCTCTTGAATGTGTTTCGAACTTCAAATATTTAGGTGTAATCTTAACTTCACAACTCTCTTGGACACCTCATATCAATCATATTTGCTCTAAATCTAAAAAACTTTTGGGACTTCTTTTCCGTCAGTTTTATTACCTGTGCTCACCCCATGTTCTTCTCAAACTCTACTTGTCTTTAGTTCTTCCTCATCTCACTTACTGTTCTTTTGGGACCCTTATTCTAACTGTGATAATAAAAAGCTCGAGAGTGTTCAATTCTTTGCTCTTAAACTTTGTTCAAAGCAATGGGATTGTGATTACCAATCTTTACTACTCTCTTTTCACTTACCTTCTCTTCTCTGCCATCGCAGATCTTCCAAACTTATTCTCCTATACAAGTTTATCTATAAAATCTTATATATTCCCAGTCACTTCATCACATTTCAACCTAGAACCTCATATTCCCTCCGGTCGTATCACCCCTTAAACCTCAAGGTTCCCTATACTCGCTCTTCCTCAAACTTTCATTCCTTTCTTCCTAGTACTATCTCCCTCTGGAATTCTCTTCCTGCCCCTATCAAATGTGTGAACTCCATCAAATCACTCAAATCAGAACTTTTAACTTTTTTAAACTCATCTTAATCATTACTCATAATTATATAATCAACTGTATAACATATAATTATATGCACATCGTATTAATATTGTTTTAATTTTCATGTACGTTAGGTACTCTTTATGTTAGCAATAGCTATTGAGTACCATTGTGAGATGCTGAGCCACACCTCGCAATCAGTATATTACTCCATGGTAGGTGTGGTTGGAATTATTATTAAAATTTTTTCAAAAGCCCCCGGGTTAAGAAACTGTAAGTGCTACTCAGGCTTTCCTTTGAAAACATGTGACATCCTCGTGTTAAATTAGTCTTGCGTAGCTGACGACCCCGTTACAAAATAGGACTGTCTGAAAAAAATAGCTCGTCCTTATCCGGTCATGCCCACGGCAAAAGACCATCTGGCCAGTCGATTTTCTTGGCAGTTGAACGTGGATTTATCAAAGATTACCAATCAGATTTCTGTATTACGTGACACTCAATGATGTATTAGTTTGTCTTTTAACTGACGAAGGCAAATTGTTTTGCTTCACCTGCATTCCTGTTGCTTTTGACTCTCTGTGGTTGATTTGATCAAAGAAACAGAACATTATAACGAGACTAGTATGGAAACTCTCATCACAAAACCGTGGCAGGGCCAATCAAAATCAATATATTCACGCTTTGTCATGGAAAATAAATCACCAAAGATTCGCAAAGCAGCTACATTGATAAAACAAGATCAAAATGTAATTGTTCACAGTTTTCGTTTCAAACTTTGTTGCCAATGATAGTCACCATGCCTAATTGAGTCTGCACTCTGTCATCAAGCCAGTAGCAAAGGAGCATATCAACAACTATCATCAGACATCACCGTGGATAACAAATAACAGAGTGCTCTGCTCTATCCATTACTCGATAACTATTTGTAATTAATTCTGTCATGTGATAGTTTGCCACAGTTTTGTGATGAGAGTTTCCAGACGGTCCCGTCATGCAACGGGGTCGTTGAACACGAGATGAAGGGAAATTCTAATTTTGTTTTACTATTTTTAATTTAAACAAGTGTATATAGAGAAAAAAAACATCCCTATATTTGCTTTGTGATGACTATGTATTAAACATTGCTGATGGCACTAGTGTCTCTACCTTTCTGTGTACTCCAAAGCTGGGGCCTGAAGAAGTAAGTGTAAGCCTGACTGCAGTCTAAGTACACAGATCTTTGATGAACTGACTGAAGTACTCCTACAAGGTTCTAAATGATGACTTCCAAACTTAATAACTTATTATACTTACTTGTTAAAGATTCTTGCATAATATTTATACTGTTTCTCTGCTATATACAACAGTTATTAGCAGTTTCTGAATCTTCCTGGCTTGTCTGTAGCTCGAAGAGCCTCGAACGCGCGTTCTTTTACGCGCCACGCCCATTAATTGACCGAGCCCCCGGGAATGACGCAACTTCCTTAACTACGTATACAACGCATAGTCGCGCAAGTGACACAAACATATATATATATATATATACATTAAACCCCGTGGAAAGCAATTATAGGGATGGCCCTACAGGCCATAAAAATTGCACAACTTATATACTTTACATTTCTGTTATGATGTTAAAAAGCATCTTCCATTACTACTATGACTTCCAGATTTTCATTATGGTACCGGTTATAAGAAGCCTTATAGCAAAACAAGTAGCTGTTTTGGTTATGAATAATTAACAATAAAAACTGTAGCTACAGGTACATGGTAAGTGCCCTCCTCCTAGTATTGAAATGAGTGACAACACAATTCAAAATGTGTGAGAGTGCTATAGTTGTGAGTGAGATGTGTTTTTACTCCATCTCATTACATAACAACTAAAAACTGTCATATAACTGAATGTTAAAAGTAGGTTTACTACAGGATTTAGAAACCTCTAATTGACGAATCAGATTGCAGCATTTTAATAAGCTGTAAATTTATATAGTCTCGTCCCTAGCCGCACCCATTTCATACCTCGCAAAAACTAGCACAAGTCTGACAATTGAGGAGTATGGTTAGTAATTTAATTATAAACTATTGTGATATTTTCTTGTCAATATCATGACAATATGTACGAAGTTCTACCAACAGCAGCAGTACGAGACTTCAAATCTGCGCTGGCTGGATTTACTATAAAGTTCCATGTATTATGAGCAATTTACAACCCTAGTACTAAAAACCGTGAGCAGCAGCGAACCTGATCTGAAAAATCATAGTGTAGTCTTGCATGCAGCCTCCCAAGAAGAGAGGTTGATTATTTGTAATAATATTTGCATACCAATTGAAGCTTGTACGCTTAACGTCACAGTGACACTACTGCAAGACTTTTAATGTCATGGAATGAATACTCCAGTGTATCATACTAACATGTGCTTCCTTTTCAATGTTTATCGTTATGCACACAACCCCCACCCCTTCGCATCACTATGACGTTAAGCGTACAAATTTCTGTTTGGAGATGTCTCCTTAGTCTACACAGCAGCTCCTTTTCGCAATGAGAAGGAGTCAGGCCTACTGCATACTAATGTAACTAGAATTTATTATGATTATTATGTTGTAACTTATTTTCAAACACTTGTCTTGCTGCTTTCCAGGCCATGATGAAGCTTGATTTTGGTATCTATGGATTCCTCTCCAGATAAGCAACTTAATAAAATTTGAATCATAGAAATTATAGACCTGAAAAATTACTTTTGAACATCCACCCAAACACACATGCCATTCAAAATAATTTATATATAAAGACATTCCATTCTCACAAAACATAAGGAAGCAGTAGGTCAGACCGCTTCGTCATTGCAAAGGGGGCTGCTCTCCAGACTACATACCAATTTCAGCATAATTTATAGGGACTAAAAATTATATAAATGTTATCCAATGTTTCTTATTATTCATGACAGGATGTTCCCAGAATAAATGTTATTTATATTCATGACATGCTCGTTGCAGTTTCCTACACACCAAATACACAACTCATCCACTTTATTGACAATGTCAACCTCCATGCAAAATTAATGTAAATAATAATTCAGTCAATAATTATTTTTGATCAGATTATTCTCTACAATTAGTACAATTCCCTTTAGCAGCCTCTACTATACTGAAATAAATTAATTACTATGTGTTATGTGTATATATTATTTTTTTCACATAAGGTACAAACAAAGAACGCTTTTGCCAGGCCCTTCTCCTACATGTAGCTATAATAAACATCATAATTGGTGTAGTTGTGGCTATTGGGTCATTTGGATGAATGTGCAGTTTTTTAATATTTTAACTGATACATGGATGGATATATTGATGGGAATGGAAGGTGGAGCCTATATGTATTGAAGTTAAGTTCTTGAGTTGTTTACAACTTTGTATGTTGCTGGTATAACATTCTCATAAGTCGTGAATATAATAACTATACCAAGATAGATGCCATGTTATCATGCACTTTCACCTTTTGATCTGTTTAATATAATTATGTGAATGTTGACCACTTCTGACATGTACAAGATACTGACATCTGTGCTGATCAAATATTTTATAAAAAGCAAAATTCTATTTGCACTTTCATGTCATATATAGATTCATAATGGCCACACCTCAAGAAACTCCGATAGACACAAATTCTGCTTTTCAAGCTATTCAAGAGAACATCACTAATTCTTCAATTGGCTGGCCAATCATTATTTACTTTAAATAAAAATAATTTTAAAAATCATAGTAAATGATATTTGATGCTTAACACTGTTAAAACCCTAGCTGACACCTATGTGTTACTCAAGTGTCATTCTTTAATTTATCATTGCAATCTAGGTTCGCACAATCTACTTTAAATCAATACAGCAATGTAACGTCTTGTGGTATATTGTGACTTACATGTATACCACATATATATAACCATGTGTTATTGGTATTGAGATCAGTTGTTGAGAAATGGAGATTTGTACATACATAATGATGTCATGCTAAATTCAAATCAGACAAGAATTAATGCTGAGATATGCCCCATACAAAAACTCCTGTACGAAACCCTGCTCACTATTCATATATGAGTACCTCCGGCCTAGTCATTATGTAAGAAGAGTAATTAGAAACAAGAAACTCCTCATGTAGTCGTGCACGTAATTAATTATGCTAGGAGTACATGCACAAACATACTAGTGGAAACCTAAAAACTGCAGAGATTTGATAGAAAACTGAGCTCTATGTTTTAGCTGGCTTTATACTTCAATTCCAGTAGGTTAGAAGCAGCTCTTTGCTAGCAATGATTTTGCACTAGGGATACCATACCCTGGGACACCTGTATGAAACTGACAAAACTTTTAAAACATCATTGGTTAGAAGACATGAACATACATGCAATTCTATTAGTGGATAAAGCCATAAACATATTGCACATTAATTTTGGACATAATATAAATAATTTGTACTGATCGATAGGTCTCTGTGTATGAGATTCAGTCCAGCAATATACTCTATTCCTTTAGTAATTTGTAAACACATTGAAAGTAGTCAAATCTGCAATTGTTGATACTGAAGATATACATGTATGAAATTTAGTAAGAGATAGAATCATTGAATTACATGCAGAAGAGTATGAGATACAGGTAATACGTTTTATCATCACCCAGATTCTGGGAAACATCATGAGTTGGATATGCTAGTATTACCACAAGTCTGAAGAATGACGAGTCGCAATATGCATATCCAAGAAGTGATATTTCCTGGTATCTGGGTGATAAAATGTTTATCATAATAAAGTAACAACAGAATTTTTGATGTTTTGAAGCACAGGCCAAATTGGCTCAATGATGATTATTGGGTGTGCCATTGGAAGACATCTGAGGCAAGAGTTAATGCTGTTAGCAACAATATAATCATAATTAACTGTGCCGTCTGGCCCAGAAAGAGAAGTGTTTGGTGTCAAATAAGAAGCTCTTTGGGCCAATTTTGCACCATATGAGCTTATTGAAAGCACTGAGTAGCATGCTAATTTTATTGGTGAATTAAAATATAATATGTAATCTTGCAAACTGGATTTGATCCACAAGTTCGGGAATAGCTGTGTCGCTATATTGATCACCCACACCTACAAGATAAGCAGCCTACATGAAAAACAGAAACATTGGAGTAATCGTTTGATGAATAGACAGAGGCATATACAAATACGTTGACGAATAAATACAGACAAGTATAGGAGTACCTTGATAAATGTATATATGGAATGATGGATGGATAAGGAGGACATACATGTATGTAAATACATACATGTACATTTAGCATCCCTCACTTGTGCAGCAGCTTCTGTTAGTATACATACAGCATTAGAGAATAATAAATAAAATAAATCTCAACTCTACTAGTACTATGCCACAATGACAAGGGTTCTCACAGCAGACTGTCCATTAATTAACATTTATTATATACCCCCTGATGTAGCTGAAACAGATTGAATAGTTTAACTGGGGACCACACATGCATTTAATTTTACTAACCCTAGGGGAAACTGCTAGCTTTAAAATGAGTCTCAGTCGTATTACAACAATCAACACTGCTGTATCTTTGTCTAGTATTATCTCAGTTTGACACTGTATGGACTCCAACAAAGGTTATACAAGGAAGTCCTCCTACTATTACAAGTACATGTACATTAAGTATGTACATGTACTATTGCATTAAGTACATGTACAGTTATGGGACAAGACTAGTTTCAGTCATGAAAAAGTCATTAGCAGTAGGTCAGTGCCAGAGTGATCTAACTCACAGAAGAGTAATATTATCCCAGTAAACACCCTCAAAATGTGTTTTAATTCAGAACTAGAGAGAATTTGAAATCCAAAGTATTCCGTAGTTCCCAGTAGGTATACCTCTATTTTTGTGCAACATAGACAATTTTCAGTATTCAACTTTTCACTCTGTTTCATAATTAATGGGGTGAGGCAGATGCTTTTTTCTCTACTGCGTGTAGTAGTATATATATTGATGCACTTTATTTAACATTTTATGCACCACATAGTTGGCAGTTTTTGCTAAACAAGGGATGTACAATCTACTCTGCTCAGATGGATTTGTGCATTGACTAGAAAAAAATTTGATCAGAGTCAATGAAGTAATAACTAGCTACATAATTATAGTAATTAATTAATGGTAAAAATAATAGTACATGACGTAACACTTCATTTGAAATTAAACTCTAACAAAAAGGAAGATAATTTTAAGAATTTCACTCAAAAAAGAAATTTTTTTAATTAAGCAACTTTTAAAGAGGATTGTGCTATTAGTAACAATAATTTTAAATCAAAAAATGTGACCGAATTTGCGAAAATCAGGCTTCTGGGATAATTATTAATTTTGAGATATGAGTGAAAATAGACAGTTATGGCTTACTCGGGTGATTACTGTTTAACTACATAAAAAGCTTCATTAATATCTTACCTATTCACTCATACCTTCAGAGAAATTCGGAGACATCTCTGTGCTTCGCTAGCCACTCCTAAAAAAGTTTTTAGTCATTATGTTTAATGATTATTTAATTGATTTAATTGATTTAATTGCATTTTTCTCAAAATGAAGGATTTGTGACTACAACAGTTTAATCCCTTGCTGTAGCTTTGTCTTTTGTGTGATTGGGATGTATCATATATCATTCTGGAGTTAATTGAATACTCTATTCAGGTAATACAAAAAATCAATTTTGAAATTTTATCCCATAAGCCTGATTTTTGCAAATTCGGTCACAAATGTTTGGTACCAAAACAAAGAAAATAAAGGCTTACAATAATAGTTAGCCAAATATCACTTGGTACGGAGTCCTTTCAACATTCTCTCTAGGGCTTCAAGTTCATGACGTTTACGGGCTATTTCTTCTTGTTTCTCTAATTCTATCATGAATTTCTGCCTTGCACTAACTGGGGCTCCACCTTTCCTAATCTGTTGAAAATAGAAATTGGGATATGGATGGAGCTCAGAACAGGGTTCTTACTACAGTTCAATATAGTAGGGTGCTGCACTCTACTATATGTTACTAGCACCCTTCTTAGCTTACTAGGGATGTACAATATGGCTTAAAATTGTATTACATGTGTCATGATGTGTGTATGTCATAAATATCACAATATGTCACGACATTTGAAATAATAATTGAAATGCTTATAAAATGTTAATAAATATCTTGTTTGGTTGTAATTGACAAATGGTAAAAGAAAATCAATCAAAATTATGCACACTATAATAGTTTATTATAATTTCTAATTATTGGTGTAGGTAGAAAATTAGGCAAATTAGAAAACTAAACTGCACAGAAAATATTGATACATCAATAATTATATTGACGTACATGTACATCATGATACAGTGTAGCATTACTAAAAGTATAATGAAATAAGTATCAAAACATTGGCTTATTTTCATTTCAAAAAAAATGTTTGCCTAGTAAAATTGGTAGAAGTATTTCATGATCATCCATTCGTCCATCCACACACCCATCCATCCATCCACACATCCACGCATTCACACATCCACACATCCACGCATCCACCCATCCATCCATCAATCCATCCATCCATTCATCCACCCATCCGTCACTAACTTGCTCTTGTGTTGATGGATGAGATAGACTTTCACAAGCTGATATAATTGCTTGTTGAGCTCTGGCAAGCTGCATTTGATCCACAAGTCCAGGAATAGCTGCTTCACTATACTGATCACCCACACCTACCAGATAAGCAGCCTACATGGAAAACAGAAAAAATGATAAATGTGTATGTATATGTGTTCAACTAGACAAGGAGATGGTGCTATCGACCTGGAACCATCAACCACTTCTGGTGCCATAGCAGTAGACTAACTGAAATTAATAACTGCTCCTGGAACTACAGTGTAGAAATCCTAAAGAGTTGATTGTCTTTTGTGCCATAATGCATTTCTATCTGCTGTGCATGCACATTACCTACTCGCATAGCCAGCCCCTCCCCTGGGCCTCCTCATTTAGAGTGGAACGACTGACTACACAAGACTACTCATAACCTTGGTGCCAAATCAGGTCCTTTTGTCACCAAACAAATGATATATAACAAAAATATTTCTATAAGATCATGCATGGATAGATGAATGGAATGATGGATGGATGAGGAGGACACACATGTACATGTACATGTAATATTTCTTACTTGTTAGTAGACATACAGCATTCAACAGCTAATCCAAATGATTCATAGTCACCTTTCTTTGCTATAGTAGATATCTGAGATCCGGCCTCTCCAAGAATCTATATACATGTAGTAGGGATTTTATAAAGGTACATGTACATGTAGGTGTCTTAACAAAAATTGACAGTACAGAATACATGTATGTACATTGTATATACATGTAGATTGTGTACGTGTATATACACGTACATGTACATGTACATGCTATACACGTACAACATGTATATACATGCAAGAACTATTGCATAAAGCTTATGCAAGGCATTACTACATTGTATGATGACTAGGGATTGAACCAAGGACCTTCTGATACACATGTACAATGAGAATTAAAAATAACTACATGTAGGAGTGAAGCTACATGTAGGTTTAGGATTAATGCAGTTCTACACTCCTTTGCCATCAAAGTATCTGGTGACTCAAGATAGTAAGAGTGTCTGACCAGATACTGCACTGTCTAATAATAATATTATAATTACACACTGTTCAGTAGATAATTGCATGTACATTCTGTGCAAAGTCATATGTCATGCTGTATGTACATGTACACTGTACATGTACATAGAGGATTGTGAAATGCTGAAGTCAGTAGTCCTGGGTTTGATGCCCAGTGACTAACGGCATTTTTCTGTTTCCTCTTTCAGCCTTACTAATTTGCATTTATTTAACTCTATATGTATGTACATACATGTACATGTACAAATACTTATATATTATAATTATACATGTCAATACACACAAACCATTGATTTTTCAATGACTGTATCAAGACAGTCAAAATATGACTGATCATTCTGTGGTTCATTAGGATTATCCAGTAATGGAGCAGCAGCCTATCAAAATAGAGGAGAGACAGGGTCAACTATGATATTCATAAAACTACACTAGTTGTGTGTATATCATTAGAAAAGTTTTTAAACTTACAAATAACTCTACATTTACATATATTTGCCAAAAAGAGTCTTTTCTAACAAATAATTTTAATCAAATACTATACCTCATTGCAGATTACACATGTATGTACTAAAGTCTGTTCATGTTCACAATGACCTCAAATTAAACTTTATATGTAGTATAGTGTATAGTGACAATGTATCATTAATTACTGTAACTCAATAATGAAGCAATGGATCGAAATTTGAAATACACACAACAGAATGGATAGGATAATTACATGAAAATGGTGAAGGAAAAACACATTGTTGGTCATTTAAAGTATATTTACAAGAGATCAAGGTGAACAATAATGACCTTTACAAGTACATTACATTTACCTCAATATTTCTCAGTGCATTGTCACATTCTATCTGACCAGGTCCAGAAGTACCAACTGCACCAACTTGTATAGCTGCTAGTACATAACCAACCTGAATTAAATAAAGTGTAGTGAAGCAATGCATGTATGTGTTACATGGACAAATAGTTCTCATATAGTTGCGTATCTTTATACATGTACTGTACACGTACGAATACAGTACATATGTACATGTAGTTATCATTATACATATGATAATTATAATGAATTAATGATACATCTATATCATACACATGTATCATGATATAATCACGCATGACATATATTTTTATTTATAATTATCATGAAAGGTAAGTAAAAGAATTTATATTCTTGAACTTTATTCAAATCATAATACCCTTGTCTGTCACAAATTCCCTCGCATTAAAGACCCAGAAAACTAATAAAAAGAAGCATTGACAGTAAATTTGACATTTGTGTGTTAAAAAAGAGAGATAGATGATAATCAGATGGTTAGAGAAAAATAAGATAAGCCGATTAGGAGAAATATTTTACGATTAATAGAGAAAAGAACGGAATAAAGTTAAAAAAACTCAAAGTTGGCCAATGGAAGTATAAAAAGATGACATTTCTGAAATGCATTTTTGTGTCAATGGAAGTATGAGACATTTCAAAAATTGTGTGAGTGTACTAGAATAGAATATCGAGTTTCACAAAATAACAGTGGTCTTTGCAGACCCAACAGTATGTACTGTCTATGTGTCTGTAATTGTTTGACTGTGACAAGTTGGAATTTAATAATCAAGTAGTAGCAAGAACAATTTTACACAAGCAGAAAAACATGGTAGACAGAGTGATGAACAAAGATAAGATGAAAGAGTCAGGCAAAGAAAGAGGTGTTTAGAACAGGAAAGACAAGTACAGAGAAGATTGAACAGAGTGGAAGAGGGAGAGAGAGCGAGAGATGTAACATTTAGTTTATTATAATTGAAAATTACAATACATTTATTCGTAGTACATTGTATATAAATGTTATGCATGATTCTAGATAATAACAAGAATAATAAAAACATTTCCAATAAAAATGAAAGAAGATGTAGGGATGTCAAAACCCAAAAAGCATGCAAACAAGGTTGAGAAGCTAACATATGACCCAAATTAAACAAACCACTTCCATATAACCCTACATAAGTATGTACAGTGTACACTACTAAAAAGCAAAATACAAAGAGCTGTACTTATGCAGGGTTATATGGAAGTGGTTTGTTTAATTTGGGTCACGTTAGCCTCCTAACCTTGTTCGCATGCTTTTTGGGTTTTGACATCCCTACATCTTCTTTCATTTTTATTGGAAATGTTTTTATTATTATTCTTGTTTCATTGTTTTTTTGAATAGTGTGAATATGTTTTGGATTGCAGAAATACTGGTGTAAGTTATGAAATCATTCAATCATAAATGCATCAATGCAAGTAAGTCTTTTGTATATGTATATAGCTACATGTATATCAATTATTTATGAATTGATTATCATTCTCTTATACTTACAGATGATGTCTATTCTTTGTTTAACTTACAGAACTATCTGTAGTTCTACAAGAAGTAGTGTCATCACTGTGTCAGCAATTCAGTATTCCAATGCTTATCATAGTATATAATATATATATATACATACAATGGCTTTAATATTAATAATTTTTATATTCATTATTATAAGAATGTATTTGCTCACAAATTTTATGATTCAAGCACTTTCTCCTTTTCAGCTTCCATGTTCCGAGTATACAAATGCGCATGTGGAATTAATACCATGTGGCTCAATCACTTATGAAAATGGCGTCTGATTCGAGATCAAATCTCTGTAGTTGCTGAGACTGTCTTTTTTCATAGTATTTGAAGATACCATCTTGATACTTGTAGACCAAAACTTTGCTATAAATGCGACTGGAATGGTGCTAG
This sequence comes from Petrosia ficiformis, assembly GCA_947044365.1. Lineage (NCBI taxonomy): Eukaryota > Metazoa > Porifera > Demospongiae > Haplosclerida > Petrosiidae > Petrosia > Petrosia ficiformis. Next base: position 11,870,662 of record OX345636.1, on the reverse strand, counting down.
AATCATTGTGATAGTTCACAAACAAAAAAATCATTTGTCTGCAAAATAATATGAATAATAATATTATGATGGAAGATTTTGTCAGTTTTGCCACTTGCCAGTTTTCTACCTTAATGACAATCTTCGGCCATCTAGAAGGCATTGGTAGTCATAAGAACACTAGATATGAAAAGGTATGTGTGTATTAAAACTTATCTGTATATATTACCAGAGATTTCAGCTTGTCACTTGCAATTGAAATGTATGGGTGGCCATTTTTATTCGGTGCCATCCCTACACAGAGAGTACCACTGTACTCTCTGATTCTTTCAATGACCGTACTACACTACTATACTTAGAACATATTACACTTGTCTAGCTTAAACTGTTTTATCATGAAGTACAGCAAATATTTGAATACAAAATGTTTTATTCGTTTCAGCACTATTTTGTATATAAAATATGATTACATGTATACATGTACATGTACACTACAAGTATACATGTACATGTACAAGAGTACTGGTGTACATGTACAAGAGTACTGGTGTACATGTACAAGACTACAGGTGTACATGTATTAGTAATTCCAGTCAATCCATTACCTCCTCTGTTACAATCCTGGCTTGATCCATGAGTGAACGTTTCATTACTTTATCATCAGGAGCCTCTGTACTATAGCACCCTCTCTTGCTAGTATAGAGGCATTTCCTAATCCATGAACTGTCTGCTGGAGACGAACAGCAATCTGAAAAATATTTAGTACTAATTAATATATAGGGTACTTTGGTAGTTGTACACGTGTACATGTAGTTATGTACATGTACATGTACTTAAGAATGCTAAAGTGACTGTGCTTGTTAGTTTGCACTTAAGTCCTCTGATAATTTGCAAATACTGTTGAAGTACTTTTAAACACTTTTTGATAGGGCATAAAAAAATGTTTTCCCAATTTGCTAAGTATTAACATTCACAAGGTTTGCTCATTAAATATATAACAGTAGTAACTATGGGTTTCTTTGCAATTATATACAAACGATCCTGTATAATAATCATTGGATACAATTAGTGTTGTTTTACTAATGAAATACAAATATTATGGGGCTCAAGCCTGTGTGTTAAAATAACTGATTGAGAGTCAAAACAACTCTTTCTGTTCCAAAGCATTAATACAAACAAACACAGTCTGTTCATACTACATATACCTTTTAAAATTAAAGCCTACAATCCACTAGGCAACTTTGAAGTTGGCAACAAGTTGCTTACTCCATGTTGCTAGTGAATACAGCATCCTTTATTTTGTGACACCATGTTGTTCAATGGTTGTAAGCTATTACTGTAAGTGTTATAGTCATAGTATTAAACTTGTTTGTTACATGTACTATAATTATCATTATTAGTATACATTTTTTGTAATTAATTATACATGTACATTGTACACAGTGGTTTTGATACACAAGCATTGGTTCAACGATGGTTAGTGTGTGCACCATCAGGAAGACACCTTAAGCCAATTAACAAACAGTTAATGCTGTTGGTTACAATATAATCATAATTACTTACTCCATCTGGCCCAAAAAGAGAGAACTGTGCAGTGCCGATAAGAAGCTCTTTAGGCCAATGGTGCACCATAACAGCTTCACTCTGATTGTACATGTATATTGTGTATATGTATAATGTGTATATGTATAATGTGTATATGTACATGTACATGTACATACCTCATCAGAGTCTATTGTTGCTAATGCTCCTTGTGTGGAGTCTACCAGTTTTCCATACTGGACTGTCATTTCTCTGCTACTAGTCATTATTTCTTTTGGATTATTATTTGATTTCTTGATAATTTCTTGAGCAAGTTTTGCAATTGAATTACAAGATGCAAATGATAGTCTGCAAATGTTTTCATTTCTCCTTCTGGTAGTTGATCAATACGTGCTTGTGCTTTACTGAATTCCTCAACAATTCCTAAAGAAAGTATATTAATAATTAAAGGTATTAAATTATTAATACACACACACAGACATAGATAGACACATGCAGACAAATATGTATGCACATACACATGTACACAAACACAAACATACAGACAGTCAGACACACATACAGGAGACAGACACAAGACAACAGACACAGACACAGACACACACACAAACAGACAGACAGACACACCAGGGTTTCATCTACAGTATATATGTCAATAAAAAGTTCCGTTTTTGTACTACGCGCGTTCTATGCTCTGTCATATGCCAAATCTTCGTTAAAATTCAGTTTAATATGATGAAAATTTTACCAGTTCTGCTACTGGCCAGTTTTCTACCTTAAAGAAGATCTGTAGTCTAGAAGATGTTGTTAGTCATAAAAACACTAGAATCAAAAGGTATGTGTGTATTAAGACTTGTCTCTATACTTTTAGCAGAGATTTCAGCTCATCACTTGCAATTGAAATGTATGGGTAGCCATTTCTTTTCTGCGTCATTGAGAGTATTGCCTTACTCTCTGATACAATATTAATAAAGACCAGCAAACACCCGCAGAATGTCTGCGAGCTATGCCAGACTAATATTTGCTATTGTTCTAGCATGATTATTTATCTCTGAAGTTGTATGACTGAATCAATTGGGTTTCTAACATTGATGATAGTAGTGATGTACTCAAACTTCTCTCTCTCTCTATATATTACAAGAATAATAAAAAACGTTTTCAATAAAAATGAAAGAAGATGTAGGGATGTCAAAACCCAAAAAGCATGCAAACAAGGTTGGGAAGCTAACATAGGACCCAAAATCAGAGGTGGATCTAGGAAAAAATTCTTAGGTGGGCCTGATGCTAGCGCTAATTATTCATAGAGGTGTGGTCAATCTTAATTAATTAATGGGTGGTTTATCACTAATCAGATCATCACTAAAACGTCTATTCTTATCAAGAGAGGCAAATTCGTCAATTACTTTATCATAGCCCACTTGTTGTGCTACTTCCTTCTCTATTGCTGAAGTAGCCAAATCTGAAAGGCGATCTTCTGCCATCCTAGTTCTGAGACGAGTCTTAATTCTTTTGAGAGCAGAAAAGTATCGTTCACTTTCAGCACTAGTCACCGCTATTGTAGTTTAGTTAGTAAATAGAGCGTGTTGTAAGCTGGTTGACAAGAGTGAAGATAACTTCTAAAGATTGCCAACGTGTTAACAGTAGACTGAGACTCTAAAACTGCCTTCACCAAGTTAACTTCTACCTCCAGTGTCCGAGTATCAACAGCGTACATCTCAGCAAATGACTCAAGATCAGTACACAAGAGAAAATTTGATGATGTAGGTGTACAAGCTGATACTCCCTTCATGATGATAAGAGTACTATCTTGAAATCTTGCATTAAGCTCATAAAGAAATGTATTATCATCTCTGTCTCTCTCTGTGTCACTTTCACCTGATACTTCAGTCTCGTTAACATCAACTGGATGGCTTTGATCATCATCAGTTGTGACAGGTTCTGGTGTAATAGTAGGTCTACATACACTTCTACCTACAAGTTATGAAGTTAAGAAGGTCAACATCACTCCAGATGTTGTGCAGTAGTCTATTGTTATATAAATGTAATATTATGTATTCTGTAGTACTTGCCTCTAGACAGATCAAATAATGTAAGCTGCTTTGACATCTTATATATATTCTGATATTACAAAACACTTGTACAAACAATGTGGTATGTTTGGTTATACACGTGCTTGACATAATAAAGTAACGTGGGCGAGACAAAATGTTTGGGTGGGCCTGGCCCCCCCATAGATCCGCCTCTGCCCAAAATCACTTCCATATAACCCTACATAAGTACTTACACTGCTATAAAACCAAATACAAAGAGCTGTATTTATGTAGGGTTATATGGAAGTGATTTTGGGTCCTATGTTAGCTTCCCAACCTTGTTTGCATGCTTTTTGGGTTTTGACATCCCTACATCTTCTTTCACTTTTATTGAAAACGTTTTTTATAATTCTTGTTTCCATTTTTTTTTTTTTGTGAATGGTGTTTTTGTAGATCATTATGAAATCGTACAATCATAAATGCATTAACATTGGTTCATCAATAAGTCAGTCTTTTGTATTTATGTATTGATTATCATTCTCTTTCACTTACAGATGATGTATATTCTCTACTTCATTTACAGCACTGTCCGCCATCCTACAAGAAGTAGTGTCAGCCACTGTGTCAACCGTTCAGTATTCCAATGGTTATCATAGTATACAATATTATTATACAATGGCTTTATTATATAATTATTATATTCATTATTATAAAAATGTATTTGCTCACAAATATTTATCACTATGCTTATGCAACAAGCACTTCCACCTTTTCAGCTACCATGTGCCGAGTACACGAATGCACATGCGTAATTAAATTCCTCTTAGGAAAATGGCGTCCAATTCGAGATCAAATCTTTGTAGTCGTTGAAACTGTCTTCGTTCACAGTATCTGCAGATATCATCTCGATACTTGTAGACCAGCATTTTACTATAAATGCGATTGGAATGGTGCTAGAATCATTGTGATATTTCAACAAACAAAAAAAATTATTTGTCTGAAAAATAATAATAATAATAATAATAATGCTAGTTTTGCCACTTGCTGGTTCTCTACCATAACGACAATCTTTGGCCATCTAGAAGGTGTTGGTAGTCATAAAAACACTAGATATGAATAGGTAGGTGTGTATTAAAACTTATCTGTATATATTACCAGAGATTACAGGTCATCACTTGCAATTGAAATGTATGGGCGGCCATTTTTTTCCGTGCCATCCCTACATAGAGAGTACTCTCTGATATATGCTGCAGTTTTAATACAATACAGAAAAAGCGTCCTTCATAATTATATATACATGTACATGTAAACTCTCATTTTATGAATGAGGAAGTGGAATACAAAACAATAACATCATACCTTCATGAAACCAGGACAGATGTTTGGTCTTATCAGCTGAGCATTTGACGTTGCTTACATTACAGAAGAGCATTTCCTCATGTTCGCTAATTAGATGGCAAAGATGGAATGAGGAATTTGTGCATCTTTCTATTTTACATCGAAATCCTTCCTGTGCAGAAGCCACTGAGAATCAGTCCAGCTAAAGGATTAGACAATTGATTCTATACCTTGATGAATCATATGACGAATATTGAAGCAGTTAAAAGATGGACCGAAGTAGCGTATAGTTAACAATTTGACCTCATCTAGTAAATGTAGAATGCCACCAAAATTTTGACACATCAGAACAACTTTATTACGATAAACATCATTAACTAACTGAAATTGAGTTGGAGAAACATCCCCATGAGAAAGACTACAAGTGATGTAAAGAGACCATTAGGAATCAATTCATCATCCCATGTTAGATATAGAGGCTCAATAGCATCACCAATATCTTCAAATGGATCATCAATTATATCCAGAACACATTGAATGAAATATCTTGTGTCGTGTGGGATTTGTGATACATGTATGATTAGTAAGCCTTCCATTAACTTTACGAAATCATCACAAGAGAAAACATCCTCCTCGAATTCCATGGTGTCTAGCAACTCTCGTTTGAAGATTCCTTTTGTTTTAAGACTCTTAATTGTGTCTTAAAACAAAAGGAATCTTCAAACGATCATCTCCATAACAAACAGCAATTATCTGAGACAGCATATCAAATAGCACTTGTGGATCAAGAAACACCACATGAGATAGAATACCAGGGAAGTGGAGATAAATGGACAGACTATGGAAGTACCACAAAGCAGCCAGTACCTCCTTACATTGCATACCAACCGACTTTCCAATCTCAAGACATTCATCAAGGCTTATCATTCTTTTGTTTTTGATTTTAGCTCTATCTGGAAGAGGAACCATCGTGCAGGAATTTCAGATCGACCTGTAATATGTCGGATTCTTTCAGCAATCTCTTCTTCATTTCTACCTCTACCCATATTGTTAACTGGAAAGATCTTTACCTTTGGTGTAATCATGTCTGACATCTTCATAATTCTTAAGCTCATTATGAAGACACTCATTCTTCTTGTCAAGGCTCTCTTTAAGCTTATTATTTTTTTTGAAGCCTTTTATATTCATCATAGCAAGTACCAATGACTATAAAGTGCGGTCTACCATGCTTTTTAACTCCTTCAAAGAGCGGAGTACAAAGCTGAGACTTGCAACAAAAAAAAACTCCTCAGAAGCTGCAAAGTGCTCATCTGTCTTTTCTCACCTTCACCAACATTTCTGCCATGTACTGAATAGAAGAAATTTGCAGTATCATCAAGCTTTTCATCAAGCCTAAAAAGAACCATATTGAGAGAATGATAACGAATAGTGTCACTGATTTTACTTTTCTTTCATACTTCAGAACTTCTACTTTGAAAAGGATATAGGAAGTTTCGCAGTCGTTTTACATGACTTGTTGGAACGATTTAGGCTTGTCGAAAAGTATTAGTACTCTGATGACTCTGTTAAGCCTTTCATGTGTGCTGTACTAAAAATTGCAATATGGGACATTAATGAATTGTTAACGTGAGTAAGCTTCTGTGTCATGACTGTTACATTAGGGGATATCTGAATTTCATATTTTTTTGTCCCAAAGGGCCATCCCTATAATTGCTTTCCCACGGGTTCGAACTATAATATATAATCTATAAATAATTACCGTTGTCTGTCTGTGAAATTCAACCGCAACAAAGACCCAGAAATTTGAAGTTGACACAATGATTTGATCAACGTGACCTAATAAAAGAAAGCATTAACAGTATTTGTGCGTTCATAAAGAAGATTGGAGAAGAGATAGACAATAATCAGCAACACAATTAGACAAAGAGAGAAGAGCTTTGGAAACAGTAGTAGAAAGAGAGTTCAGTATAATTATTTGGATAAAGACTGACATAGACAAACACGGACAACACTAAAGGCCCAACCCAGCCAAGCTAACATCTGATAGAGATTCTCATGCAAGTAGAAGTTTGACGTGCACAAGACTAGATAGAGACGGACAAGACTAACTGATATATAGAGAGAAGCCCAGCTAACATCTCAGAGATAGACATATAATGAGTCTGTATTGTACTATACTTAGAAGGTATTATGCTTGCCTAGCAAACTGCTGAAGGCATTTAGAACAGGTACAGAACAGAGTCGGAGCGAGAGACGTAACATTCATTTAATTGGGGGTTGGGTTGAGGGTTGGGTTGGGGTCTCTGTAGCCGTGTAGCTTACGTAGAACTGGAACTGATAGCTACCTGAAATATAATCCTGAAGTTCTACAAGGTTCTTTAAAAGGTAAACAGAGTAGATAATCAAAATAATAACTATAATAGACTGATGTGTTTCAGGCATCATAAAGTTAGCCATGATTACTGAATGCTGGACACCACAAAGCAGTCATAGGGATACTTTTTTTCTCTATATATCTTATGTCAACTACAAACATGCCAAACCAGATGTTGTATATGGTGGGCTATGCTGTAAAGGCAGATTCCGAAGAAACCATTGAAATCTATGTCAGTGTTATATATTATAGTACTGTAATAATTTGTAACTTTTTTTTTTAAAGGGGACACCTGATGTAGCTATTTGTAACTCTGCTACAAATCCTGATAGCAGAGGTAAGTACTAACTGTAGATCATAGTTCAGCTAGAGAAAGGGGGGGTTGGTCAGCTGTTGTTAGCATCACTGATCGGTTTTTTAGAGGAGGGAAACAATCTGATGTTAAGTTTTTTATCGACACCTTGTGAGGTAAAAAGATTTGTGATTGGATCTGAGAAAATGGCAATGAAATTTTTTAATGTTAAACCCGTGACTACAAATAGGAATTTTGTCTTGCTTGCAAGAAGTTAGTAAATTTTTTTTACAAATATAAAACGATGGAGTTATAGAAATTTCAGGGTTATATTTTTTTTACTACCTGTGTAAAATAAAATAGTGGAATAATGAGTGGAGAAGTGTTCAAAAATGTTCATGTGTCACGTATAAGGCCTTTTACTCAGATCCAGGTTACATTGTATGTGCATAACTCTACCTCATCCTACCTAATTACCTCTTTATACAGATTCGCCTTTATAAATTTTGCAAAGATGAATGGAATATCTACATAAAACAAGTTTACCAAGGCCAGAACAAGAAGCGCTTAGAAGATTTTTTAGCAATCCTTGTGATTGTCAGACAGGTGTTGATCTCCTACAAGAACTAATCATACTTCCACATAATTATTGCTATATGAATTTGGAATAATCATTATTGTCATTTCTAGATGCTAAACATTTGAGTGCTGCCACAGTAGCAAATTATTACTAAATTTGTCACGTGATGGCCAACATGGCCTAAACTATGATTAGGGCTAGTTGAAACATTTGTAAACGAGCGCCGTCAGGACGGGACCCTTGCCTACGTGGCAAAGCTGAATTGCACTTGCGTGAAATAATTTTAAAATAATTATTTATGTGAACTGAATTACATATTGTACATGATCATTGTTCATTTGTATGGGTGTCAATCATATATAATTATAAAGATGACTATTACACTAATTAATATACATTGCTAAAGTGTTTATCTGTTTTGCTTGATTACTTTTTTTGTTCACTTTGAGAGGCTCTACAATTTCTTTTAGTTGACTTATCAGCAGCTTTTTTCTTAACGGATTCCTCTACAGTTTCTAAAGATCGTTTTCTAGTCATAGATAACTTGTTTTGTTCTTTTCTACATGATGCTTCCTGAGGAGATTCTAAAGATCGTTTTCTAGTCACATATAACTTATCCTGTTCTTTTCTACATGATGCTTCCTAATAACTGTTTGCATGAAGTGAAAATAGAGGACGTAGTAGTAATTCTCAAGTGGTTAAAGCCACCAATTACAGCCCTCCACTGTTCTATAGATATCATATTTGTATTCACAGTTAAAATTGCAATCTCTCAAACACGTCAAGGACCGAGATTCTGCTATCAACTCGAGTCTCTGCTTTATTTCAAACAACAAGAACGGTCTTTGCTGAGTCCTGTGAAACGTTCAACAGTTCTACAACGAGTGGTCCTCAAAACTTGTAAAGTTTAACGTGTGAAAACTGAAAAGTTGGAGTCACGAGCACAGCATATGACTTGAAATAGGCGGAGCTAGAAAGTAATGGAGAATGCTTGGAGCCAATGCTCGATGTTGTAGCAATCACAACCCAAATTCTGTTTGCTTCGATGCAGTACTTTGCTAGCGATAGCCATGATACATGAGTAGTTATGTTTAGATGTGTCCAGATATCCCCCAGAGTCTTCTCAAGTCTGGAAACAGTAACCGTGAGGTATAAAAATTGTGATAACTTTTTAAGGTGGTACTAGGGAGTGGGCGGATGCGACTCCAATCAGTTTCAAAATAGAATATTATATAATATGACTCTAACCTGGTGTAATAGCAACCTTCATATCTTCTGATGATCTTTATATTTGTCTGTAAGAGTGGGAGTGTTGGAAAAATGTCCATTTTTGCAATCGTAATAAGTACAAAACCAAGAAAGCCACGCCCACCAATCATGGCGTGCACCAAGTACAATGTATTTTGAGAAAACAAATAGAGCCGTTTTCTGAAAATTCATTTTACTTTTATAGTTACAAGAGGCTGAAGAAAGCTGAATTCTGTAGCTTTTCAGTGAAACCATAAAATGTACCTTTCTAGGCACTATCAAACTCCGATCTTTCTCAGAGAGCAACTACAGTTACCCCGCCACTGTTTAACAGTTAACACCCACCGCCCCTTCCACCACCCGTGGGCCGTGTTTAGCTTTGTTTCTGAAAATAAACTATCAGTGAAAACATATAGGCCCAATAATTATACCTCCCGGGTGGGTGTGGCTTCTAAAGATACAGAATTGAACCAGATTGTATGCAGCAAGAAGCTGGCAAGACTAGAAACTGGTATCCCCCCACGGAAAAGACTACAACCTTAAAACAGAAGGGTTTTACCAAAAGCCTGTTGTTAATTTTGATCCTTGTATAATTTGAAGTCTTCCCGTATCCATTTCGAGCCACCAGTGTTCGTAGTTTTTGCAAAATATTGCGAACACACACACAGACACACAATATGATTACTGTACTCTTCCGCCTACGCTTTGCGGCGAGGGTAATTATGCTAATAGGCTAATAAATGACCACACAATTTAGGGCGCCAGAATACTGCAGCAAAGGATAGTCTCGCAGACCACGACCTAATTCGAACGAGGAAACAGTCTGGTGACTCTCGTTGAAAGGTCGTTACACAATGGAATGATATACATCCGCATTTAAAGTCCGTTCGCATTGAGTTGGGACTTTTCTCATTAAATATTCATCTAATTTCAATAATTACGCAATTAAAACTTACTATAGTAACGCACATCCCACCATGTAACCATGCTTTTTCACGTGTAGTCCATAACTGTGAGTTATATTATAATGTATGATGTAATGCTGTTTTACTGTTTTTACAATTTTTCAACTGGGAACCGATTATTTCATGATACCAGTACAGTCAAATACTTAAGAGGTGTGGTTTGTGACGCTGTAGCACACATAGCTAGCTTAGACATATATAAGACAAGTAGCAAGACACATACATGTTCATGTAGTAAAATACATTACATATCACAACAATGATGAAATTCAAATTGTGACATTTCAATATTTTTGATCAAGTTATCTTAATAATGTTAATTCAATTTGAAGTTGTTTTCGTATAAATGGAAAATTGAAAAATTATAAATTATAATAAATCTTGGGAAGCATAGCCAGACTGATTATGTAGAAGACATTATTGATGAGTTGGAAGAGTTATTATATTTCATTGGAAGTAATGGAAACAGTCTTACGAGATATCTTGCAAAGTTTACTAAGAGCAGCTGATATTCGTAATGAATTGAACTTTTCTTCTTTCTTGAATTTATTCTAAGAATAATAAAAAAAAATACATGTACATACATGTACATGGACCTTCATATAAGGATAGTATTATAGCTATATTATACATTCAAAATAGTATAATGCTTATACAAACCACACAATACAATGGTTTCATGTTCGAGTGAAGAAATACATCAATTAACATGTATAACCCTAACTATACAAGCCATACATTTACATGTACATTATTTCGTGACTGTACTAGTGTACTTGCTGAAATGCTTTACTTATTCGTCTGTATGAATGCATTGATGCAGATAGCAGTTGGGAAATCATATATAAAAACTGAAAAAGATAAACCAATAAAGCATAAAAAGTAGTTGGAGCAACATAGTTACAGGTTCTTCTTGTTTCCCAGGGCAACCTCTGGGCTCAGTAAAGATTCGTACACCTTGAGCCAATTACTGAACGGCCTACTACATACAGTGTATATACAATATTGTTTAGAGCGTAGCTTTAAACAGGGTTATCCTCAATGGGCGAAGTATAATCGCTAGCCTCTAGACATGCACTGCGCATGTGCAAGAAGCTGGAATAGCAGGTGCTGTTTTAAGAAAGCAAGTTGTTCGTAGCAAGAGAATCGTTTTTCATCCAGTGTAGACCTATTCCTGACTGATTCTGGATAGTAATGTCCGCAACATCGTCCTCTAATGAGGCAACGGGGACAACTACTGTTCATGCCACGGAAGCCTCAACGGCGAGCACATCGAGCCCAAGTACTAGTGGTCCATTGACGCTGGAGGCAGTGCTGGACACTATCAGAGCAGCTGTCCAATCTGAAGTGGCCAGTGTCATGTCGGTACTGCTAGGGGCTCCATCATATACCAGTACTTCTCTAGGGTCTACATCCACAGTACCCATATCAGCAGGTAAGTAGACTTGTTATGCATATGGGCAATGTATAATATAGGCTCCCATGCAAGTCTGGCTATCATCCAAACATAACCTCCTGGCAGCCAGCACGGCTCCAGTCCTCTTTCCCTTCCCCTCACCGCCCCCCACCCCCTCTCTCTCTCTCTCTCTCTCTCTCTCTCTCTCTCTCTCTCTCTCTCTCTCCCCCTCTCTCTCCCTCTCTCTCTCTCGCTCCCCCTCTTATCTCTTTGTCACTCTCCCTCTCTCTTTGTCTCTCTCTCTCTCTCTCCCTCTCTCCCTCACCCTCTCCCTCCCCCTCTCCCCCCCCTTCGCTCTCTCTGTCTGGTGCTCCCTCCCCTGGACTACCCGTGGGGAAGTCCTCGACACCCCTCCTCCACCGCAGTGGTTTCCTGCACCGCTGTGTTCTCCATCCCCCCCCCCCCCCCCCCCCCCCCCCCAACAGCTCTCGAAGATCGTATCCGCATCTGGGCCCAGAATTATATATGAATATTCTGAACCAGTACAGTCATCGCTGTGCTTGGGTATGATCCCGTGGCCAATGTAAGCAAAACCCATGCTTTAGTAATACAGAAGAATCATATACAGGTATAAGTAATCTATCATTGTCCATACTGTACTTACACAGCCAGGTGGGGCTGACATCTTGTGTGAAAACTCTGTCTTGCACCGCTGTGCACCAGGGCTAACAGCTCACAGTAGTGTTAGTGCCCCACATGTGTCAGTCCTCTAGTCAGGCTAGTTTCAATTATGCAACAAGCACTAGTGGTAATCACTCACATTCCACACTTAAGTGCCAGACCACCAGGTCCTGTCTAACGCTTCACAAACATATCACTCTGTCCTATTTCACACTGCACACTTAACAACGTGCTACAGTACGCACATGCATCTTGGGGACACTATCATTGTCCAGGCAAGGGACATACTGTGGTACACTGGTACGGCACATCCGCTGTCGCAATAAAACTAAACAACAAATAAATAAATAATAATAATCTAAGGACAATAAAGTAATACTATTTGTTGTCTGGTAATTGGGTATACCCAGGTTGATTGTAGTGACATTCATATCAAGCTCAGGGGTGCTCCCTCTGATTACATATACACTCTCTGTTTTCACAGCCAACTCCCAAACGGGGCTAGAAAGTGGCAACCTATCACACATCCCCCCGCCGGGGTCAATATCATCTCTCCCCCTTATGTCAGGACTACTTACTACAAGTTCCCTGACCAATACCAACACCACCCCAGTATTGGATACATGTACCTCAGTTATCCCAACAATATCATCCCTCCTGTGTATCCAACCGACCTCCTCAGCTGCATTGGCAAAAGTCGCACCTCTCATTTTATCATCTGCTTTGCCCCCAATCCCTGCTAGAGCAGTGGAAAAGATCAGGAATGGATCATTCATTGATCTTAAAGACCTCCTGGTAAATAACCAAGCCCTGATGCAACGCCTCCAGGAGGTCAACCCATCTGGCATCCAAACGGGCAACCTGTCCAAATTAAGGGATATCCAGGACCCTCTGACCTGGATATTCTGTTTTCTATCCTTCATAGCAGCAAAAACTGACAGCAGTCAAATTCGAGAACTGCTAGCTTATGGCCAAATCATTATTCAGATGGCTCGCAAACATGGAGGCAATGGGTGGAAAAATTATGACTACCTCTTCCATCAACAGCTAGCTGCAGGCTCCAATGCAGTATGGTCTGAGGTGAACCCTTCCCTGATGGCGTCTACAGTTTTAGGCATGGGCACAGGCCTAGATGCAGGGCACAGACTGTGCACGCTATGTATGGGTTCAGACCACTGGCAAGCAGAGTGTGCACTAAACTCATTAGAGGGGCCCGGGAACAAATCACTGGTTCGCCCAGTATCATCAAATTTTCGCCTTAAACCCTATAAATCCTACGATGACATCTGTCGTAGATTCAACCGGGGCTCATGCTCCCTAGCTCAACACAGTTGCAAGTATGACCATACTTGCAACAGACGCTACAAGCCTGGCCATGGTGCATTTGAGTGCCCTAAAGGCAAAAACAGGTCACCAGTCACTGAGTCAGTCATAGTCCCTAATTTAAAAGTAAAGCCATAGGGGTGGAACATGAAGTTACCCAGGGACCAGAGAGCCTCAACTATATATAATCAATCAGAATTGCAGCAAGTTGTGTGTTGTTACTGTGATAGTCTTAAGTTGTTTTATTATCATAATTATCATTAAGATTATTATGTGGACATTCACTCGTGTGCACAAAAGCTTAGCTAGACAGTAATACATTGTGTGTGTATACACACAGTAGGCAGAATTATCACTATGGGAGATCGCATGCAACAAAAATAAATAAATGAATAAAATGCTATGATAAAAAATAAAAAATAAAAAAATAAAATAAAAAAATTAAAAAATTTAAAAAATAGTTACACAAATAAATTTCCTTCTGAATGGCAAGCATTAGCAACCATGCACACTACACAGGTTTAGACATTGGTTAGATATATACCACCCCCCCCCCCCCCCCTTTTTTTTTTCATTGCTCTATTTTAGGTGCTGCTGGCATATGCTCATCCTTATATATTTATACCAAAGACCTAATAGCCCTGGAAGCAAAGTCGAGTTCTTTTCCCACTAGTCAAAAGAAGCTAGAGCCTGTTAAAGGTTTTTTACCCTGTGAAGCATGGGAGCCATTCCTCTCAAAGCACCCTGATCAGGTATATGCAGCCTATCTACGCCGAGGGTTTCAGTGGGGATTCCAAATTGGATTTGATCGCTCTCTTCCGGCAACCTAAAATCAGAAGCCGCAAACCAATCTGTGATTGATCAGTATATCTCAGAGGAAATAGCAGCAGGCAAACTGCGACAGATAACATCTCCAGCAGAGATCACAGCAGTACACACCAGTTCTATCGGAATTATCCCCAAGCCCCATCAGCCAGGTAAATTCAGGCTAATTGTTGACTTGTCATCTCCACAAGGGCACAGTGTTAATGATGGTATCCACCCTGGGCTCTGTTCGCTGCAGTATGCATCTGTAGACCAGGCAGCTGCAATGGTCAACCAACTAGGGAAAGGGGCGTTTATGGCCAAGTTGGACTTAAAGAGTGCCTACAGGATGCAGATTCCAAAACGGGCTTTTCACAAAGTTCGTCTTAATGTCCAATGCCGAGCCGATATTGCTTGGTGGTCTGCCTTTCTTCAAGGGTGGAATGGTACATGTATATCTTATCTATCAGCGAAGTTGTGTCATACCTGTATTGTAGCTGATGCATCAGGCTCATGGGGGTGCGGAGCATTCGAAAAAGATTCCCTTTGTTGGTTTCAAATTCAGTGGCCTCAGTCATGGCAGTGCGTAAACATTGTTGTTAAAGAGATGCTCCCTCTGGTAGTGGGTGCAGCAATCTGGGGTAGTAGATGGGAAGGCCACCGAGTGTCCTTCCTCTCAGACAATTTGGCAGTAGTAAATGTACTGACAGCACGATCAGCCAAAGACCCCCATATTATGCACTTACTTAGGTGTTTGTTCTTTTTTGAAGCCCATTTCAAATTTGAACAGGTTGCCCAGCATGTACCCGGGAAAATGAACACAGCAGCAGATGCCATTTCAAGGAACCGTAGTAGTGAATTTCACTCTATGTATCCACAGGCCCAGCAGTGTCCATCATCAATACCACACCTTCTTCTCACAATGGTCCTTAGGCCCGACTCAGACTTGGACATCTCCAAGTTGGAGGGAGATGTTCTTACGTACTTTGCAAGAGGTCTGTCACCGTCAACCATGAGAACCTATAAGTCAGCAAAACAAAGGTATCTGGTCTTCTGTCAGAATATCAACATTCCACCACTGCCATTATCTGAATATTCAACATGTTTGTTCGCAGTGCATCTAGCACAACAGGGGCTGTCCCCTCAGTCCATTAGTGCCTACATGTCAGCTGTGCGTCATCTATAGATTGCAGCAGGGTTTGCTGCAATACATAGGTGTGAGTGGCCGCGTCTTCAATATGTGATCAAAGGAATCAGACGGTCAGGTGACTGCACTAGTAAGCGAGTCCGTCTACCAATCACAGCTGAAATTTTACATAGCTTGTACACTGTATGGTCAGAAGGCCCTCTCAAGAATACTTATGAGGCATGCCTGCTATGGGCAGCCTGCTGCACAGTTTCATGAGGTCAGGGGAGTTTACGGCAACCAACCCTAATTCCCCTTCAATCATGGCATCAGACATTGCAGTGGACTCACACATTTCACCGTCAGTCATGAGGGTGTTTCTGAGAAGAGCCAAAATAGACCCATTTGGGAAAGGAGTTTCCATTTACCTTGGCAAAACAGGGTCAATTGTATGCCCAGTGGCAGCGCTACTTAACTATCTGGCTTCACGACCATCACATGATGGCCCACTGTTTATTATGCAGGATACCACTCCACTCACAAAAGACATGTTTATCAGGAAGGTGAGAGAGGCTCTAAGGCAGGCCAACATAGACCCAAGCGCTTACTCAGGCCACAGCTTTCGTATTGGGCCAGCAACTGCCGCAGCAAATGCAGGTATACCTGCGCATATTATTAAGATGCTGGGACGATGGCAGTCTGAAGCCTACCTGCTGTACATCCAGACCCCAAGAGAGACTCTCAGTTCCTTCTCACATAGCCTAGTATCAAAGTGACAAACTCATGCAGGCAAGAGACGGTTTAGCCTATAGAACTATTTTTCGGAATGCACATAACTACTCACTTCATACTATTATGACTATCCTTTAATGTTACTTTATTTGAAATACACATATTTTCAGTGGAAGAGAGGACTAGAAGAAACAATTAATATTCTGGGGAAATAAAAACATTTTTTCTGGGCCCCCGAGGCTCCGCCTCAAAGGTCACTCTCACAATCGGCTTTACCATTGTTGGGAGTGACTCATACTTAGAGGTGTAGTCTAAGGTGTGGTTACACACCTATCCAGACTCCTCATTATTATGACGAGTAGTCACTGACAGGCTGTGACAGCCAAGTGAAGACCACAGAGTAGATGTAACCACATCTACTGCAAGGAGCCCAGGTAAGAGGTTAAATATTTTTTAGAGCGTAGCTTTAAACAGGGTTATCCTCAATGGGCGAAGTATAATCGCTAGCCTCTAGACATGCACTGCGCATGTGCAAGAAGCTGGAATAGCAGGTGCTGTTTTAAGAAAGCAAGTTGTTCGTAGCAAGAGAATCGTTTTTCTCCCACCACCCCCCACTAATGCAAGACCACTTTAGCGGTGGTTTTAGCTACATATGTGTTTGTGTATGTTCTCTCCACCAAGGGTTCCCTTGGTGTGATAGTGTGGGCCTCCGAGGCTCCGCCTCAAAGGTCACTCCCACAATCGGCTTTACCATTGTTGGGAGTGACTCATACTTAGAGGTGGAGTCTAAGGTGTGGTTACACACCCATCCAGACTCCTCATCATTATGACGAGTAGTCACTGACAGGCTGTGACAGCCAAGTGAAGACCACAGAGTAGATGTAACCACATCTACTGCAAGGAGCCCAGGTAAGAGGTTAAATAAGGATCCAATTTGCAAAATTGTACTGTAACTATGTCAACCAATGTTGCCTACTGTGGACCTTACCAAAAACTTCATATTGTGTGTATTATGACATGTAATACATGCATAAGCTACTGTATGTACTGTAACTATGACAACTAACTTTTAACTCTTTTCTACTCCTCTTTGGTAACAAGAGTGTCATCATTGTAAAGTCTGTTCCAACTTGAGACAAAGCTTTATAAAATTCTGCTGTCTCTATTAGTAACACAAACAGATTATATGAAAAAAAATATGTGGAGAACAAAATGAATCTGATTCAATTGCTTAGTGGTGACCATTAATTAAACAATCATTGCTGATTTTCTCATTCTGAAACCAAGCAAATGAAGCAATTACATGTATAATATTATTTGTTTTTCAAGCTACGTTTGGCACACTTCAAGTAAATTACCCACAACCAATAAATTTTTGGACAAAAATTTGAAATTATCAATAAACATATTTACAGTGGAACCTCCGAATAATGAAACTTTTGGGACAGCCAAATTTTTTCATTATTAAGAGGTTTTTATTAAAGAGAGGTGTTAATATTACTTATTATGAAACAACAAAATTATTGACAATAAGGGTTGGTTACAGTGTCTGGCTTAGTTAATTAAAGAAATCATGTAAAGTTGTTTGTTTACTGTTGTCCAGCTGATTGTGGGTTACTATACTAGGAAGGTGACTCAACGTACAAGAATGACTTTCATTCCACAAGTAGAACTTGAAGTGAACTCATTTATCAGAGGGTATCATGCTTACAAGGACGTTTGGACTCCGTTTATTGGGGAAGAATTTCTCTTGAGAAGAGAGCCTGATATTGTCAAAGACAGATCAGCAGTTGATGTGTTGAAAGATGGTTGTATAGTTGGCCACATTCCTCTATGGCAGTAACCTATTTACTCCAGAAAGATTACAACAAGGGATTTGCCACAGTGACAGGAGACAAAGTGAATAGTGCTGGTTACGGTCTTGAAGTGTCAAGAAACTTAATTAAAGAGCTATTTGCCTCTCTCCACAATTCAAATTTTACTTTAGACTATTGTGAAATAAAAATAATTCTTAACCATATGATAGGTAGATGTGCGCATGCGTAGCCACACCTCTTTCGTTAAATGGAAGTGAAAATTGAACTTGGTGTAGTAAAGGCCTTTCGTTATTTCGTAACAGAGAAGTTTTCGTTAAAGGGAGGTTGCATTATCATCATTTAAGTAGGAAAACAAGTCGGTACATTACAATATTTTCATTATGCAGAGGTTTTCGTTGAAGAGAAGTTTCATTATTAGAGGTTCCACTGTATATACATGTACATGTATATACCAACAATTTCTAAAACACTGGCGAGAACACTATTCAACTATCTTGCGCAGACCCCACCCCCACCCCCACCCCCCTGCTACACTTGTACCTCCCTATGAAGTGAAAAGTAACTTTGACATACCTTCCTTAGACCACTTCTTGATCTTGTGCTTTTGTCTAAACGATGTTGACATGGTATACTCGCTCTCCTCCAATATATCATCTCTAATAATGATTACAAATGTACATGTACATGACTACATCTACAAAATTTAACAATCATGTCTTACAATAATTATTATGTACATGTAAATTAATACACACATGTACATGTATATATGTGGCCTAATTTGTAAAAATCACACTTGTGAGGCATAATAATTTTTAAAATGCATTTGAATACTTGCTAGTTGCTACCTGGCCATTTTGTATAGCAAACTAACTACATTTGATATCTGGGAGGAGCATTAACTGATGATCTTCCCTCATGTAAATACCAAATTCATTAGTTTCCTATTAAATGGCTGAATAGCGAGTGTTACTTTAAATGTACATTGTACATTATTATGTGTCTCAAATTAATATACATATACACGTTATACATGCAGCTAGTATTGTAACTTACTGCATCTCTGATACTTGCTTCTGTGAAGTTTCTACAATCATACTACGTGAATGAAAATGAATATACATGTAAATTATATACATGTATTTAAATAATAATACATGTACATATGTTAATACATAGATACTGTACATACAAGCATGGAATTGTAATTGTGATATTAACTGTAATGTTTATTTTAATAAAGAAACAGAAAAAAAGTGGAACTAACACACCCACAAGACCTGTACAAAATAAAGCTACTGAGATAACATAACCATACATACATGTAACAGGAAGAAGGAAATGCTCATGTAAATAATGGTCGAAAGATGTTGAGGGCTTTATTACACAGTTTATTACTGAAATTATGCAACACTGAGCAGCGATATTAATATATAATATAATATAATACACATGTACATGTAACTGACTAGTAGTACTGGGCCCAGTTCTATCATCAAAAATGTATAATTTTAATTATATTACATTATACAGAAGTTGGTTCACATTCAAGGTTACCAGGCATTCAAATCAATAACATCATTAGGTTAATACATGTACATGTAATGTATATGATTAGTTGCTGTAACTCAATAGTGTAGCAATAGATTGAAACTTGACATACACATGTACACAAAAAAAGAATGAGAAGAAATGGTAAAAAGATTGTAGGTCCTTCCAAATTTAGCTTTATGACCATTTGTCTGAGATCAGATGATTGACATGTACATATACGTGTACATGTATGTAATACATGTACATCTCAGTGTTGTGTTTTGAGGACTTTCAGTGTTGTACTTGTGATGTGCAATATGTATCTATATATCAACAAGAATAATAAAAACATTTTCAATAAAAATGAAGGAAGATGTAGGGACGTCAAAACCCTAAAAGCATGCAAACAAGGTTGGGAGGTTAACGTACATGTAGGACCTAAAATTAAACAAACCACTTCCATATAACCCTACATACGTACAGCTCTTCTCTTTGTATTTTGGTTTATAGCAGTGTAAGTACTTATGTAGGGTTATATGGAAGTGGTTTGTTTAATTTTAGGTCCTACGTTAACCTCCCAACCTTGTTTGCATGCTTTTAGGGTTTTGACGTCCCTACATCTTCCTTCATTTTTATTGAAAATGTTTTTATTATTCTTGTTTCCATTATATTTTTCTGAATGGTAGATGATTTATGAATATTTTATGTAGATTGCTATAATTAAGGATTGTTCATTATTGAAGGTCAGACTTTTATATAATTATATCCATTATTTATGAATTGATTATCATTCTCATTTCACTTACAGATGACGCTCGCTGTTTTCTACTGCATTTACAGCATTGCCACAAGAAGTAGTGCTAGTCTCATTTGGCATTCCAGTTCTTATCATAGTATATAATATATATTATATTATCAGTACACCATGGTATTAATATTAATAATTATTATGCTCATTATTTTAAGAATGTATTTGCTCACAAATTTTATTATTATGCCTATGATTCCAACATATCAGGCAGTTTCAGTAAACAGCCTGAGCCATGAGGACGAAATGCGCAAGCGCAATTAATTTCACGTGGGTAAATTAACGAATACACTTATAAAAATGGCGTCCAATTTGAGATAAAATCTTTACCATCATTGAGACTGTCTTCTTTCATAGTATCTGAAGATATCATCTCGCTACTTTAAGACCGGAATTTTACTATGAATGCGACTGGAATGGTGCTAGAATCATTGTGATAGTTCAACAAACAAAAAAATGATTTGTCTGAAAAATAATATTAATATTAATAATATGAAGATTTTGTCAGTTTTGCCACTCGCCGGTTCTCTACCTTAACAACACTTTTTGGCCATCTACATTGTAGAAGGTGTTGGTAGTCATAAAAGCACTAGATATGAATAGGTACACGTATGTGTGTATTAAAACTTATCTGTATATATTACCAGAGATTTCAGGTCATCACTTGCAATTGAAATGTATGGGCGGCCATTTTTTTTCCCGTGCCATCCCTACATAGAGAGTACTACCGTACTCTCTGATATATCAATATTTTCATCCAATAGCTTCAAGTATGGTAGCGAAAATATTAGTGAGTGCCCATTCTTGCAAACTTTGGAGGAGTGTATACATGCCAAGTATGGAAGTCTAGGAGTGTCCAGTACTTGAGATATAGCGGGGTCACAAACACAGACAGACATTTTTCCAAACCATTTAGAGTAACCCTCCCAAAGGTGAGGGTCAATTATATACATGTACATGTAATCTCAAATTAGCACTAAAGTGCAGAACCCTCGCTAGCTATTGCTAAACAGCAGTGCTTTAGAAGTAGAACAACTTTGCCTAAGTAACATATTGCAACAGTCAGGAACACACCATTCGCATCAACACTAAGAAGTCAGTACTGACAGTAATACATCATGAATATGCAAATTACGGGGATACATGTAGCATGGCCATCAGATCTCTTGAGAACTAGCGAATTTCTGGACAAAACTTCACAAATAGCTGTATAAACACTCATTAGGATGATAGACAAAGCCCAAGAAACAAAGCTTCAAAGAGACAAAAGTTAGTGTTTCTGTGTTTTCTGCTAACATCAGCAAAAATGATAAAATTTCAAGATGGCGACAGATCGACGAGAATTTACACGGCTGTTTCTCTGCAACAAGATGAGTTCAGAACAAATCACTTTTATTTCCTACAGTAGCCCTTAAAAAAAAGTTCCCGTACCGTAGATGTAGTACGTACGCGCTACGTTACTTACCGTATTACACTATTAATACTACTTACGTGTAGATGGCTATGCACTTATTGCGCAGTGTAATGTACATAATTATGTAAAATTATAATTGCCACACCTTAGTGACACGTGCCTAGGCCTAACGTCTGCGGTTTATTTTGTTTCTTTAGCGTTTCTGTTAGGTCTGTCTTATTCTTCGTTTATTTCTTTTTTCTGCATCTACTTTCTATCTTCGTTCTTAAGTTCTTTTCAGAACTACTAAGTGTGTTACGATGGTTTATGTCAAGCAGCAGATTCTCTTCTACCACAGTAAAGGTTTTAGAGTGCCTACTATTGCCAAGAAACTTCAAGAAGAAGGCTAGCAGACGAGGAATACACAAATTTATAACTCTCTACAGTTCATCTGGAAGGATTTGTAGACGACATGGCTCTGGATGGCCGTCAAAAATAACGGCAGAAATCAGAAGTATAGTTGACTTACAGATGACTACTACAGTTTCAAACACTTGTCTTGCTGCTTTCCTGCAGCTAACGAAGCATGTTTCTGGTATCAATGGCTTTCTTAGAAGGTCTTCTGTATGACTAAGTGAGTTAAAAGTCATGGTTGCTCAAACTTCAGACGTTATACAGACTAGACAAAAAGTGGGCGTTGCCCGTCGACTACTATACTTACAAACGTTCGCCTTTCTCTCTTTCTGCTGATAGAAAAGTATAAATTTTACATAAATGGGTTTTTTAAAGACTCTTCTTTCCATAAAGCAAGTTAGAATGTTGAGTCTTATACATGTAAAATATGAGAGTTATAGTGTTGAAAATTTACTCAATTATAGTCGGTAAAGGGTTAATTAATCACTCTTTAATTATTATTTGTAATGTGGGCGTATGCGTACCGTAACGTATACAAACTACGTACGTATCGTAGCGTACTCGCAGCGTAATACGCAAGTTGTACGTGCGTAGTACGTTTACTGTACGGGAACTTTTTATTGAGGGCTACTGTACCTGTCACTATACCAGTATTCTGCAGATATGCTCAGAATGCAGTAAGACCTTGCAGTTGTGGAGATCAAGCGGTAACACACACACACACAAGAAGACTACTATAACTCTCTCCCTACGTGCTCGGGTTAATAAAATTAATTATAAATTAGTTCTACATGTACATGCAGTATATGTCAAAATAAAGTTATGCACTATGCACATTCTACGCTCTAGAACTAAGATACTCTGTAGCAATCTATGGTTGCTATGGTAACAACTATACGGTTGCCATGATAACACAAATTACAATGTACATGTACATGTACAAGTGTACATGTACATGTACATGTACATTGTATTCATCAAAAACATACCTTGTTTCATCAATCACAATATTCCCATCAGCCCCTATCTTTAATAAAGGAACAATTCTATCATTATCCTCTCCTATCTGTTCATCATCCTTCTCCTCTTCAGTTCCAATGCTTCTCTCTTGAGGAGCTATGAGGCTGTGGTTACTGACTTGTGCTTGAGAACTGAAGAAATAATAATACATACACACTGGTGTTGTTTTAGTATGACAATAATGACCACTTTTAATAATATGTCTAGTTTCTCGCAATTTAGTTATAGTATTAATAAAAATAATATTAGGCTTACTAAAAAGGTTTTAGTTTTAGTTAACTAACTAAAAGTGTTTATCATTGAACAATTTTCATTTTAGTTGGTTATAGTTATTGCAATAGACTTGTAATTTAGTTATAGTTTAGTTAACTAAAAGTCACAATGCTTTACTAAAAGTAAGTAAAACAACACTAATACACACATCAGGGCTTCATCCAAGATTTTTCTTTTAAGGAAGGAGAAAAAATTGATCATGCAAAGCACAATGGTCCTGGGTGGTGTGGGTATATGTTATGTTCTGAGGTAGCTTCTGGTGGCTTCTGGGGCACCAGAAGGCTTGTAGCTGACATGTTGAAATAAATTTGGTCCAAAGTCTATGAGGGGAAAGGCAAACTGAAGTTAGGGGGGATATATCCCCCTTCCCACCCCTCCTGCTGTACGAAACCCTGCATATGTAGCTCTAATTAATTATATTCCAATGTACTACATGTTGGCTTGATTGACCGCACCCTCATGGATAATTAATTTAATTGCATTTTTCACACGGTGCTACTTGTACCATTTGGACATTAAATCCTGGTGAGAACATATATATTATACATGTATATTTTAGTTTCACATACGAGTACATGTATGCATTGTATATCTTAGTTAAGGAAGTTGCATTATTCCGGGGTGCTTGGTCAGCCATGATTAATGAATCTTGTTCAAATTACTATTACACTCCATGCCCATTAATTGACTGAGCCCCCCAGAATACCAACTTCTTTAACTACATGTACGTACACAACACATGTGTATGTGACACAATCACATATACTTGTATAATGTACACATGTACATCAAACACGTGAGAAAGCAATCATAGGGATGGACCTATGGGCCATAAAATAACATTGAAGACTGTAATGATGCTATGTTATACATGTACAGGATGTAAACATATGCACACATACAAGTACTGTATGTCTGCAATATCTTCAGAAAGTACATTTTGTTACTTTCGGTACAATATCTTGGTTGTAAAAAGTGATCTTTACAATGTGAGAATATAAAAAGGTAAATACAGTATATGTCAATAAAGTCACCATACATGTAGTAGTATTTATTACTGTAGTTTTATTTCCATATTACAGTAGTTCAACAGTAGTTTGAACAATAATTGATGTACTTGTCAGTTGAACAACACAGTAGTGACACAGAAATTACTATACTACACTGACAGTAGACTATAATAATTATGGTGACATTTTATTGACATAAATTATAACTGTAGTATTAAAAATACATACCTATTATCTGGTGTACTATTACTTGAAGAAGACTTTTGAGTCACTGATTTATGACGTTCTGTAGAACTAAAGGTATTAATAGTTATGATTATTATTATACAGGCACAGTAAGTACATGTAAGGTGGGGCAAATCCTTTTCTGTAATTCCAGAAATTCAAGATTTTCTAGTCTGTAATAGCTATACATGTATACACACTGTATGTCTAGTTTATCACAATGTTTTAGTTGATTAACTAAAACAATTTTAGGCTTACTAAAAGGCTTTTAGTTTTAGTTAACTAACCAATAGTGCCCATTGTTAGACAATTTCATTTTAGTTAGTTAGTTATAGTTATTACAATAGACTTGTTATTTAGTTATAGTCAATTAAAACTCATACTTCCTAATTAAAGAGGTTTTAGTTAACTAAAATTGCAACACATAATATATGCACCTACATGTAAATGTACATGTACATGTACATATTGTATTGCTATAATCCCTCATCAAACCCATTGAGGTATAGGTATAGGTACATGTATGTGTACATGTGTATGTATATAATATGCATACACATACATGTACATGTACCTATACCTATACCTGATGAGGAATTACAGTAATACAATATGGAGAAAATGTACATGTACATGTATATACATGTATGATGTATATGTGATGTACATGTACATGTACATGTATATGTACACAAATATCATACAGTATATGTCAATAAAACGTCACCATACAGTAACAGTATTTACCTTAATTCTGTCAGTATAGCATAGTAATTACTGTCTCACTACTGTGGTGTTGATTCGACAAGTATAGCATTTACTGTTGAAACTACTGTTGAAACTACTGTTGAACTACTGTAGTATGATAATAAAACTACTGAGTAATTACTGTACTGTATGGTGACTTTTTATTGACATACATGTATACTGCACATGTACCTACATGTACCTCATTGGGTTTGACGATGGATTATAGTAAATAAGGTCTTGCATTGTCATCGTTGCACGATCCGGGGCTTCACGAAACTGATTGGACTTGCCACGCCCATTATCCTGTGGTGATGACTTCTTCCGTTTAGTTATAATAGTATGATCATCAGTTGAACTTGAACTGTTCCTCTAAAAAACATAAATGAGCTAATAGATACATACTTAATGTTTGTCAAAGCAATATGAGAACATCATTAATACTTATGTGTGTGTGTGTGTGTGTGTTACAACTTACACTCCAGTCCTAGCAAGAGTACATACATGTAGTTCCTAGTATAAGAAGAGCTTGCTTAAAATCCTTTTTAAAGCAATTTTGTGGCTTCAATCACGTGCATGAAATAATAGATTGAGCTAGAAATTGACAGTCATGGCAGAAAGCTTAGAGCCAGCTCATTGTTGTAACAGCCTTACTTCAAGTGTACTTCATTTCAAGCTGTGATTCGACAGTAATAGCCTTCAAGATGAGTTGTGTTTCTATGTACGCTTTTGCTACCAGAAAACTACATGTATAATAAACAACCTTTTATCAAGGAATACTGTACATTAAATTATAGCTTGTTACCATGTTATTATGTGTTGGAGGTGATAGACTGGTTTATAACTTTCCAGTTTCTTGAAGATTCTGTAACTATGGTAATAGTATTATGTACATGTACAACTAATGACACAGCAGACACACAGGCTATTAATCACTCATAGAATGCTCATGCATGTAATCTATTTTACTGACATATAATCCTGCGTTCTCAGGTACATTGTACATGTACATGTATGTTGCCCTCATGCTAGGGATTATATTTCAGCAATAGACCATATGTGTACATTCTAGAAATAATTATTATATACATGTATATATATATATATATATGTACAACTGTACATATACATGTACACGTACATGTACCTTTCTTTTTGAAGTATTAACTCTTGAGCACTCCTTATCACATCCATCACCATCACCAGTTGGCACAGGCGTACTCATCACTTCAATACCACCTTCATTATTTTCTGACAGTTGTTGCATACCATGAGAATTATTGTTACCATGACAACTTAGTTGCTTGGGAGATGGTTGATTATGATTAACACTATTTGAGTGGTCCCTTTGCTCGTGAATATCATTATCAGTTGTGCAATCAATACTATCGTGAATATCCTCACACCGCAAATCTGAACCTGCAGTTGGTATTTCCAGTACATGGCTAATAATCGGAGGACTTTCAAATACTATAGGCTGCTGACCAATTTGCTTAGATGGGGTTTTGATAATTTCAGACCCATAGTTAGATTCTATATGTGATGTATCATCATCTGTTCTATGTGGTTCTGATGAAATTGTACTAACTGGGTCCTGTAATATTGAAGAAGGGTCAGAAGATTTATCACAAGTAGACTCATCTGATGGCAGTGAAACATTCTTAGGTACTGCACTAGTTCTGGGTATTCCTTCATTCTTATCTCCCGTACTTTCTAGTTCTTCAGTCCTCTGTTGATCCAATCCTTCTTTTATACCACCATTTTTATCTTCAGATTGTTTCTTTCTTCTTCCTCCCAGTAACACACGTGGCGCAATCTTTTTTCTTACCATCTTTCCTGTTCTTTTAGGTATAACAGTGCCACCTTTGTGATGGATGCCATATTTAGTATTATCAGTTTCTAGTGGAAGGTCCGAAGTTGTCAATACTTCATTAGTCTCTGTTTGCAAGTTAGTAGTACCCTCAGACTGATGTTGAGAAGTGCTAGTCTGGGAATGAGGATCAGTATGATTAGAGGAATAAGTGTCTGGAAGATTCGTAGGCACTTCCACAGGTGTATCTAAAGTTTTACAATGATCTTTTACAGTAGGTGAGTTCAATGGCTGGGATATAACATCTCCACCATCTTCACTAGAACTGCTCTCTTTCCTAAATTCCTGAACTGGTAAGTGACAAGTGTTTGAGGGTTTTGTAATTGAAGTAGGAGGTAGAGAAGGTGGTTTTGTCAGTCCACTTGTTGATTTTTTATCTCTTGATGCACTTAAATTTGGTCGAAATTTCCGTACAGGCATCTGTGGAAGGTGCAAGGGAGAGGGTGAACGGGAGATTGATGAAGGGAGAGAAGGAGTTGGAGAATGAGGAGGGGATGGTGAAGATGAGCCAGGAGAGAGAGAGGGAGAAGAATAAAACTCCAAGAACTCCATAATATATATGTATACAATTATTATAATATATAATTTATACAATTTGAAGACTGAGACAATAATAAATTATTTTGTTCAGCTAAACTCCCACACTCTCAAAAAGAGCCACATAATGTGACAATCTTTAGCTACAAGATAGACATGACTAACTATACTCCTAGCAAATGGTAAATGTTTTGATATACTAACTAAATATATATATATATAACATAATAAGGATTGCACAATCAATCATCATTTGAAATACCTGAGAATGTGGTGCAATATACATTTTGCCATGTAGACAAGTAGTTTAACATATTTTAATAAACAAGACAATTTACCTTCGCTTTGTGGATACAGAGTTACCAAACTGTCAAAGAAATACAGGTAAAATGTTCCAACATGATGTCGTTGTGTGCTCGTTGTTTTATTTATATTCTAATTAATTCCACTTGTAGGTGTGGTATCTGTAAGCTATTAAATAATCTTCTTTATGACTATCTATCATTCCATGTACTTATCAATGAATATTTTGAAACATAATCATTACTGCTACACATTAAGGAGAAAGAAAAGCTTAAAAGAGAAGGAGAGCTTTCCGTTTTCTCAACTTTAAGCTTTTTAGTCTGTGCAGGGCGTGTTTGTGGGCGTGGTTATATGTTTGGCTGCAGTGCACACTGCACACGTGAATCCTCTTGACGAGTTGACAACTTGACATGGAGGCAGAGAGAAGAAAAAACTATGGTAACAAAAGAAACGTTGTGTCTCCAAACTGGATAGCATTACAAAAGGTAATATCA